>CAJVPY010000358.1:0-28328 GCA_910591965.1 Dentiscutata erythropus | reverse complement strand
AATTCAAATAAAAAAATTTTTATCGAATTTGATATAGTGGGTGACGAGATATCTTCAATTGAATGTTTGGAATTTTGTAAATTTGCAATTTGCATCTGGGACAAAATTGATAGCCCAAATTCAAATTGTTATCTGGGCTAGCCCAATTGACAACTGGGCCGATTTTCATTTGGGGCACAACATTAACAAGAATATTTGTTTTATTGCTTGATTTTCTAGTAGTATTAGTTTTGTTTGTCATTTGCCTAATTTGTATGCATATGTTTTTTCCGGTAATGATCGATCTGCAGAACAGTGTAAACAAAAAATTCCCAAAATTCTAAAAAATTTTTTTAAAAATTTCAATTTTTCTAAATATTATAAACCCTGGTTGTTAAAGAGCAAAACTGTTCTAAGTAACTATAGTTGAATTTTTTTGCTCTATCTTTTTCTTTAAGGCTACTTTAGTTGTTGATTTAGTACCATAGTGACTTTTTTGCAAAGTTTCTTTAGCTCTGGATTTGGGCACAGAGATCGTTAAGAAGAGTTCTATGACAGTAGTGAAGAATATATACATAATATATATAATATATATATAATAATATATATAATTTTAAAGTTGAATAACTTTTGATCTACTGGTCTGTTTTGGATGATTTAACTACCAAAATGTTTATCTCAGTGAGATGAATCTAACAAGCCTAAAATCATCAAAATCCAATTACAGAATCCTGAGATCGCTAAAGTTTTTTATAATTTTAAAATTATAAAAACTATAACGATCTCAGGATCCTGTAATTGGATTTTGATGATTTTAGGCTGTTAGAGTCATCTCACTGAGACGAATATTTTGGTAGTTAAATCATCCAAAACGGACCAGCAGATCAAAAGTTATTCAACTTTAAAAATTATATATATGTTATATACTATATATTATATATATAGGAAATTACTATTCATACCCTAAACATAATCATCACATCGTATGATGTCGGAGCTCCAAAATACAAACACTGCTTTCGATTAGTAAGCATTATTAATAATCAAAAAAGAGGAGTTTGAATTTTGGAGCCCCGACATCATACGATGCGATGATTAAGTTTAGGGTACGAATAACAAAAATAACGGTATGTATCAATCCCTATATATATTATACATACTGTATATTATATATATAATCTAGCCAATCAGCATTGAGATCACACCATGGTAGGCTATTAGTAAGATTTTATTACGTAATAAATGGCACGCCCCTAACTAATTTAAATTTTAGCGTCCAAATTTGGACGCTAAACCTGACGGTTTAAGGGATAGGAAATACATGTGAAGTGTGCTTATAGAATGTGTAATACGTATTAAATATCGAATGTATATCATTTATAAATTATACATTAGGATGCGCGTTAATTCGGAACGCTGCTAATTCGAGACTATATATAATTTATTTTTGAAGGACCTGACAAGCAAAATAACGCCCATGAACGTTATTTCACACTTATACGGTACAGCATTATTATAGGAAATACATGTAAAGTGTGCTTACGAAAAGTTCTAAATTTTGTGATTACTACAGTATTTTCTATTTTTTTAATTTTCATGCAATTATAAAATATTATGAAATTATCTTTAACAGAGACAGAATCTCCTTTTCAGCATTAGAAGTCCAGCAATATAAATTATAATTGCCGATATTCCAATCCATGATGTATATAGAAACATCTTAACGGCTCCAAAATGATCATATAATAATCCCCCGACGATCTGTCCAAGACCTTTTATATGTATATGAAATAGTCATAATATTTAAAAAGAATTTTGGTTTTTTTAAAAAAAAATCATGCGTTGCCTTTAAATACTGACCTGTAGACAAACTTTCTGTGGCTGCAAGTATACCAATTGCTGTAGCCCTCAGTGTTGGTGGTGATAGTTGTGACATAATTTCTAAAGATGCTGGCTTTACCAATGCAAATTCAAGTCCTTGGAGCTATTAAATAATAATTATAAGCATTAATGAATGATCATAAGTTATTATTGTTATTTTATTATATTATTATTACCGTCTCAATTGGAAGAGATAACCAAGGGTTCATACTTTTACCAAAAAACGCATATAATACAACTCTAAGAGTAGATATAATTTCTCCTGCTACAACAATAACTTCTGGAAATGTATATTCCATGATATATTTTCCAAAATAAAAAGCTAACATTTCAACAGTCACACCTACAAAGGTGCTTAATCCCAACAATTTTGCATCAGCTTTAAGATCCTCTAAATTTGTAAGCAATTTAGGTTACGAATTGTGTATTTGAGAAGAGATTTTTTTTAAAAAATAAAATCAATAAAATAAAATCAATGAAACCTGATAAGAACACATAAAGAAATGCAGTCGTTGACGTTTTCATTGTGCGCATCAAAAGAAACACGAAAAGAAATAATAGCAAACGTGGTTCTATGATGAGTCTAAAAATTGCTTTCATGAATGGTGGTGGTGCAGTTACTATAACATTGGTATCTACAATTTGTGTAGGAGTTTCATTTGAAGTACGTCCGAATTGAACGAGGTCTATGTCGTTTGTAACTTGTTCTTCATGATGATCTGCTTTAATTAATGGTGGTGGTGCAATTACTATAACATTGGTATCTACAATCTGTGTAGGAATTTCATTTGAAGTACGTCCGAATTGAACGAGGTCTATGTCGTCTGTAACTTGTTTTTCATGATGATCTGCTTTAATTAATGGTGGTGGTGCAGTTACTATAACATTGGTATCTACAATCTGTGTAGGAATTTCATTTGAAGTACGTCCGAATTCTATGTCGTCTGTAACTTGTTCTTCATGATGATCTGCTTTAAAATCACCAACAGGTGTTAAGCATAGAACTAATAAAAACAGCCCCATGAAAAATCCAAATGAAAAAAACATTGTATAAAGTGAATTCAATCTATCTATTATAAATCCAAGCACAACTACGGAAACCCCACAACTTATGGTCCCGAAAAGACGCTAAATAATATAATAATATCATGAATATAAATAATTAATATATTTAAATATGAATAAGATTGATTACCTGGCGACCAAATTTTGCTAATTCTCCTTTATGATTTAATACATCTGTAATTTATCAATAGATCTATTAGCATGACTTTTATAATATGTAAAATGAAAAAAATACATACTTATGGTTAGATTATCAATCAATGGCGAAACTCCCCCATTAAACAACGAATAAATAACAAGGTTGATAAAAAGGCCACCAAAGCCAAGAAGTTTTCCAGTAAATGGTAAAAAACTATATACAAATATAATACATGTGGTACATGAAATTATAATCTTGCGATGCGTATTACGTCTATCTGCAAGGATCTTTTAGCAAAATATTTTCAAATTAATTAATTATATTTTCTTTGTCAACTACATTAATAACTCGTCAAAATAATCAAAATAATCAAAATAAATTGATTCTTACACTCCAACAAGGTGAACTAACGAGTTCCACAAATGGTGACACGGCCAATAGTATACCGATGAGTGATTTTGGTAATAGAAAAACGGTTGATAAGAATAAACTAAGGAAATTACATGAACAATATGCAGCAAGTAGGAAAAAATAACATAATTTTAATCTGATATAATGAAACTTTAAAAGAGATCTGAAAAACGTTTTGAGAATCGATTTCGTTTTTATCAAATAGTTCATAATTTCATACGCCAAAATTAAACTAAAATTCGAATGCTAAAATTAATATTTAATAATACTGTAATAATAGTAATTCAAAATATGGAAATTGATTAGCTACTTGAACGAGTAGATAGAGTTCGTTTATAAGGCAAATGATTATCGTTATTCACCGAAGTTAGTTAAAATGTACAGGTTTGTCTATAATTAGCGCTACAATTGGATTAATTTCTTACGCCAGTTTACTTGATGATGCAACAAAAAAGCTTTTATACTCAATTATGTGCAGTATTACATCAGAAATTATATATATGGCGAATACGTAATACCCGAAAATATGCCC
This sequence comes from Dentiscutata erythropus, assembly GCA_910591965.1. Classification (NCBI taxonomy): domain Eukaryota; kingdom Fungi; phylum Glomeromycota; class Glomeromycetes; order Diversisporales; family Gigasporaceae; genus Dentiscutata; species Dentiscutata erythropus. The sequence goes on along the minus strand of CAJVPY010000358.1, from coordinate 24,321 downwards.
TTGACTAAAATTTATAATCAATATTTTGTATATAAGTTTTCGGAAAATCAAGTTATCAGAATCATAAATTAGCTCGAATAAGAAATAAATAAGAAATAAATATATTATTTCAAATATTTCGATTAATAAATAATATTGACTGAATCGTCTTGAATAAAAAATTGTTTATCGACCAAATCAGCATGGACAATAGACTAATAAACTACAAGTACAGTACATACGAATTCTTTCCGGTTAACATATTGGCGATCTGCACGGTCTAATACGTAAATATAAAAACCATTGAGTTATGATTCCGGTCAAAATTGTTGATTATTATTATTATTTGACTAGATCTGGAGTTGACCGAATGGTTGATATTTTGATCGACTTATACATTCATCAGACCGTACAGATCAGCCGATATGAAGTAATCTAAGAAATAATTGACAATGAGAAATGACAGATAATTTATAATCTTACCGACATAAGGAGTAGCAAAAATTTTTTTAGACTATACTTTCAAATTAATTTAATATAAAGAAATGGCTTATTTTCACTATTATGAAATAAGAAATCAAATTAAAAGTATTTATTTTCGGAATAAAGGGTAAATTCCTGGTTACATGAGGGTCCGAAGGGCCCTCATGTAACCAGAGATCTACCGGCTTATTTCCATAGTGGAAAACAATGGTGGTGTTATTTCTTCATTATGTCATGACGGCGGATCATATAATTTTTGTTTTTTGTATTGCAGTCAGGGCCACATAAAAATTTGGATATTATTTATATGATTTACAAATTTCTATAAATAATATCCAAAATTTCACGTGGCCCTGATTGCAGTATTGATAAACAAAGATCAGCATAGTATAGATGATCAGATTAGTATAAAATAGGTATTTTACACTCTTACCATATAATTTGATTATTCAACTTTCCTGATCTTCTGTAATTTCTAAAATAACTATTTAAAAACCAGCTATTGGGTATTTTATACATTGAATACTCTTAATGTATGGACTTAGTCATCATGATAAAGCCAGTATATTCCATAAAAATAATTAAATTTATGACCATCGCTTGATCTTACGTAATCATACCTACTTTACATCGTTATTTTTTGTGTGCCATCCAGGGTTGCCACCCTTGCCTATTTTTTTGATATTACTTAGTCTATTTAAGAAACCAACATTCAACCATACGCTCATACGTATTAGTTCTAAGTTGAAGCCTCTGCTTTATCTGCTTTATCGTATATTGAAAGAATAAATCATCTTACTATTTAACCTATTTTGGCGTATCAATATGATGATACACTTAGATAAATCAAATTAAATGATATGTTTGTGCAGGAAAAGCCATAAAATAACATTAATTGGTGATCCTCCAGTCAACCAGAGAGTGATCATAGTGAAACGTGATACGGATCGCTTATAGAAATTATGGTTTGCGAATGTGGCGTGCACGCATCTAAAGCTTTTTTTCATACTAAGTTAATCGCCCTTCTAACTTAAGAGACATTTGTAGAGCTTGTTAAGATGCATCTAATGGTGGTTAAATCATCTAAATCGGTCTGGTGGGTGCCGAGATATCTTTAAAAACGTTTCACTAACTATATAAACTCTTTGAAACAATACTATTGTTTTACAAAGAAGTTAACATAGTTAGTGAAACGTTTTTTTAAAGATTTTTTCTTGGCATCCACAAGGCCGATTTAGATGTTTTAACCACCATTAGATGCGTCTTAACAAGCTCTACAAAATCTTTTAAATCAAAAGGGCGATTAACTTAGTACGAAAAAAAACCTAATTTCTATAAGTGATCCGCATCACGTTTCACTCTCTGGTTGCTGGTGGATCACTAATTAAATATTAAACAAATATTAAGAAAGTATTGGTGATTTAACTAATCTTTGAAATTAGACCAGAATAGCGAGTAAATTCTGTAACAGAATTTTTTACAGTAACTTAAAATGCAAAGCAACTCAACTTTAATTACATACTATATGCCATTAAATAGCGTGTAAGTTCTGTAACTGAATTTTTTACAATAACTCTTGATAGAAATCACGATAATTTGAATAAAACTAACTCAACTTCAACTGCTTATTGTGTCACCATAATAGTAAGTAATGTATTGTATTTTTTACATTAAATTTACAATACAAATTAATTTAACCTTAATACTTTTTGTCACTGGAATAGCGAGTAAGTTCTGTAAAGAATTTTTTAATTGTAACTTACAATGTAAACTAACTCAACTTTAACAACACACTATGTGCTACTAGAATAGTGAGTAAGAATTTTACGATAATTTGAATGAAACTAACTCAACTTTAACTGCATATTGCATCACCAGAATAGCAAGTTCTGTATAGCAGTTGCTTACAATAGAATTATAATAATTTTAATTTTAATTACATATTGTGTCATTGGAATAGCAAATTCTGTAACAGAATTTTTTATAGTAACTCATGATAATTCTAATGCATACTAACTTAGCCTTAACTACGTATTGTGGTTACCGGAATATCAAGCAATTTTTTTACAATTCCTTATTATAAAAATTGCATTATTTCTAATGTAAATTAACTCAGCCTTAACCACACCATGTGTCGCCAGAATAACGAGTAATTCTTTAGCAGAACTTTTTATAGTAGCTCATGGTGAAAATTAACTCAACCTTAACCACATACCATTTGTCACCAGAATAAGTAAATTATATAATAGAATTTTTACAGTAGAAATTATAATAATTCCAATGCAAACCAACCACATACACGTACTGTGTGTCACTGGAATGGTAAGTAAGTTCTGTAACAGAATTTTTTACAGTTACAATAGAAGTCATGATTATTCTGATGCAAACTTAACTTTAACTAATATTGTGTGTTAACAGAATAACAAGTTCTATAACTGTATTTTTTACAGTGGCGTGTAATAGAATTTATACTAATTCTAATGGATCTAACACAGCCTTAACTATACTTGCTGGCAAACCCCAAACAAATCCCAAATTCCAAAAAAAAAAAAAAAAAAAAAAACAATTGCTATTTATAAAAAATTAAATCAAACAAAGCAAACTTAATATTTTGCGAATATATTATCTATAAGAATATATACTATTTGTTCAAGCAAAATTTATTAATAAAGTTTTTGAGATATTAATTTGAAATGCATTTGGAATTTGGGCGTGGACAAATCCAACCTATAGTAATTTGAGATTTGGGCGGCAAGTATAGCCTCAACAACATAATGTGTATAACCAGAATAGTTAACGTTAACAATTATTATATTAACGCATAATAGAAAACATGATTTTTTATAGTGAAATTATTTACACTATATATCATCATAAGAGGGTGGCGCGTAAGTGCCACCTGTGACACTAATAATATTAAATAATTATATATGTGCTACATTAGGATGCGAGATTCATGAGTTATTTTTGAAATCCCACGATCGTTATTTAATGAATTTCTTTTTTTGTTATTAAATCGTCATTTTGCTATAAAAAAGTAAACTCCATAAAAACAACAAGCTCACAAAAAATTAATTCATGCAAAGATATCGTATACATCCCGGGTGATTAATGCAAATCATCGAGTAATGTCGAATCAATGTGTCAAAAAAAAATAAAAAATAAAACTGAGTTGACATGTAACGAACAAAAACTAATTTCAAATGTTCCTAGGGAAATATCATATATTAAGCCCAATGTCATACATTACATATAAAATTTGTGATTCGTCACCCATTTTTAACGATCAAGATGAAATTTTGGAAGTTCGTTAAGTAGATTGAGAAACCATAATGAAGGATCAAGAAAGAGAATTTTATTAAATATAAAGCTCTACATTCGTCCACTCTAAAGTGATCTGATTAGCTAACTGGAATACGTGCGATTTGACATCTGACTATTTTTAGAGACCCGATTGGTTGTTACATTTCCATGCCACGTTTTGTTTATTAGGCTTAGCACTAGTAATAGCGTCATAATAAATTTGATGAAATGAGTGCGCAAGAGGGAAACCCACTAAATAAAAGTTTATCACTTGAAGAATTATGACATTACGAATTAATCACATATCTGATATACGATCAATACCAGATATAATAATATAATTATCTTGTGTTGATATGTTGCATTGTTATAAGGTCAGGTCAGTAAGTAAAATTATTAATTATAAATAATGAATATAGAGATGACCTACTGATGCATCCGTTCCTGGCTTTAGCACAACTAAGTTGCACAGCTACCTTATTAATAAAGCCCGAACCTGGAACTGATATTTTAGTAAACCTGGCTCGATTTATAACAAACCTAAAATTTGAGCCTGGCCCGACATTTTATACCTACGCATGATTAGCGCAATAGTCCTAGAGAATAGAAAGTAACAAGTTTTAGTCATAAGTTCTTATCTTGTCCTACAATCGCGGCCTAAAGTTCTTACTAAAATTATTCATTTCACAATGTTAAAAAACTTAAAGATGATCGAGTTACGTCCTGTGTTTAAATTGGACTTTGAAATTATATGCAAGATACATTTAATATTTTAACAAAAGCTGCGGAATTAGCATACTAATTTACGGATTACATTTTTAATTATACATATATACATGACCTCCATAAGTGTAGAGTTCCAATCCGGATAAATCTGTCAACCATTTATCGTATTTGTTTATCCGGATAATTCAAATCGCTCAGATAATCCGGTAGATATTCGGATAATTATTTGGATATCAATACTAAACGGATATAGACGGTGATAATTATCCGAATAAATGCTTAATGAATTGGAGTTCTACACAAATGCACCTTTTCTTGTTCTCTAAGTGCACATTGTTAAAGTTTGGTTTAAAGAATGCACTTATAGAGGTTTTACAGGTTTTACTGTATATCATTTATTATTTTACGTTTCTATATGATCACTTGATGGGATTTTATGATTTATAGTCACTACTTCGATCAGTAAAAAAAACGAATTTTTATTAATTAAAGTAGGATTATGAGCCGTTATGACTAGAGATTAGAACCGGATAAGGATTACCCGGGTGACCCGTATAAGCACTCTTAACCGGATAGCAATTTTGCTAACCGGTTAATCCTGATAATAAAACCCCAGCACGGTTATAGCATTTGATTGGTCACAGGTCATGTTGTCAGTTAATTTCTATTGATCTGATTGGCTGGGTTCATACGATTCAAGATTTTGAGAACGGCCAATAATTCAAAATCAAGTAACGTGGCCCGAATTATGTAATTTAATTCTTATACGGTTTATACTGTTAAATTCAAATTTTTACATCATCCAAAAAAAAAATAAATAATCGGCATCCCTGCAATTTATCATTATGGGTTAACCGATTACTCGGATCATTTGAGATAAACCGGGTTGTTACCCGGTTTTGAGTTTGTAATACGGGTCGGTTATCCGGAGAGGAAATTTTATACGGGCCTAATTTCTAGTCATGACATCCTATAAAAATGAAGAATAATACACTTATTTCGACGCTACGGGGAGACAACCTGGTAGATCTCCACCCTGCTGTGGGCCCTTCGGGCCCCAGATGACCGAGGATGTACCTCTTATTCCCGCCGTTGCGGGAAATAAATAGTAATATATTGCATATCAACCCTCAACTTATACATGGGTGCCTAAATTGCCCATCTTACAGCTGTTTTCATTATTCCTGGGACCTATAAAAAAATTAGCCAAAAAATTTTTCGGCCGGTAATTTTTTTCGGCATAATAAATTCAATAAAAATTGATATAATACTGTAATATATATGTAATTTAAAATCAGGTGGCTAATATAAATAAAAAATTATGCATATTTCTTGTTGAATTCAAAAAATATGATGTTTTCAAACCACATTCGCTGGCAAATTATTGAAAAAATTTTAGAAGGCCTATCAACTCGAAAAATTGCAAAACACTTAGGTGTTAGCAGATCTTCTATAAGTCGGGTTCTTGTACATTTTCAAAGATATGGTTGCATTGAAAACTTTCATAAAACCACGTTCTTTAAACATGAATTATATAAGTTTTAATGAAAGAAAAGCCTGACTGGTACTTGTTTGAATTACAATCTGACATGGAGCTTTGGTTGTGACGTAAAATTAGTCTTACAACAATTTGGAGAACTATACACCAACTTGGATATATGCACAAAAAGTAATATTTCATATATTTATACATATTCTTATTTTATAAACTTTAATAATTTTATAAAAAGCTCTTTTGTATTAATAGCTTCTGATTCAGGTTCTTTCATATTAAGAATATCCAATTTAGAATCTTTTTCACTATTAATTTCTGAATCAGTTGCAGTCACTTCAGACAAGTCAGATAAAAGTATTTGTCATGGATGATAAAGATTTTAGAGAATCTTTAATTGTTAGATCTACTGTGAGCTTTGATTTTGTTGATCATAATTTTTGTCAAATATTAATTAAGGCTTGATAGTTAAATTTTTAGTCCAATCGACAAATTCTTGATTATATTTAACTTTTTTAATATTAGCACCTATTCGTGTAATATAATTATTATAAAAGCTAATTTGATATCCGGAGCCTTTTTATATTTCTTGTCAAGTTTTATTGGTTGACAAAAACAGTTTTTCCCATAAACTTTCGCACAAATTAAACACACCAAGCATATTGGGCAAGCATTCAAATAAAATTTGTAAAACAAGTATTAAATTTAGAGAATTGCTATTTTCACCCCCCACTTTTGCTAATCTCTGGGACACCTATAAAAAATTAGCTGAAAAAAATTTTCGGCCAGTAATTTTTTTGGCATGATTGGTATATAAAAAATATATTTTTAAACTCATTTATTGTAATATTGATATAATATCTACATCATCAATTAAATATATTTTTGAATTCATTCAATTTTAATTTACTTTAATATTGATATAATATCTACATCATAAATTAAATATATTTTTAAATTTGTTCAATTTTTATGTATTGTAATATTGATATAATATATATTTCTAAATTACATTTTTGGTTCAATTTCAAAAATTACCATAATAAATATAATACCTCTTCTACGTACAAATAATTTTATTATTATAATGTCAACATTATTAAAATTTCGTTTGAACACTTTCCAATATGATTAGCGTGTTTAACTTGTGCGAAAGTTTATGGAAAAGATTGTTCTTGTTAACCAATAAAACTTCAGAAATATAAAATGGCTCTGGATATCAAATTAGCCTATATCACACGAATAGGTGCTAATATTAAATAAGTTAAATACGATCAAGAATTTGTCAATTGGACTAAAAATTCAAGTGAAATTCCAAAAGATCAAGACTTAATTAATATTTGTCGAAAATGCACAATCAAAGCAAAATTGTAGATCTAACAATTAAAGAATCTTCATCGTCCATGACAAATACTTTTGAGTTACCTGACTTGTCTGAAGTGAACACAACCGATTCAGAAATTAATAGTGAATTGGATATTATTAATATAAAAGAGCTTTAATCAGAAGCTATTAATACGAAAGAGCCTTTTATAAAATTGCTAAAAGTTTATAAAATAAAATTATTATATGTATTAATATATGAAATATTACCTTTTTGTGCGTATATCCAAGTTGGTCCAAATTGTTGAAGACTAATGTTACATTCCAACCAAAGTTTTTCTTTCATTAAAACTTGAAGATAATTTATATCATTCATGTTTAAAGAACGTGGTTTTCTTAAAAGTGATGGAAATTTTTCAATACAACCATATCTTTGAAAATGCACAAAAACTTGACTTATAGAAGATCTGTTAACACCTAAGTGTTTTGCAATTTTTTGAGTTGAAAGGCCTTCTAAATTTTTTAAATAATTTGCCAGCGAATGTGGTTTGAAAATATCATATTTTTTGAATTCAACAAGAGATGTGTGTAATTTTTTATTTATATTAGACACCTAATTTTAAATTATGTATATATTTCAGTATTATATCAATTTTTATTGAATTTATTATGCCAAAAAAATTACCGACCAAAATTTTTTTTTGGCTAATTTTTTATAGGTGTTCTAGAAATAATGAAAACAGCTATAAAGTTGTTTATTAGGCCTTTCGGTTCTAATGGTAGTAAAATCATTAAAATCAGACCAGTAGTTCCTAAAATATACATGTCCGAAGTTAATTATCTTATATTTACCTTTTTAAAAAAACTACTAGTCCGAATTTGATGATTTTACTACTATTAGAACCGGAAAGGCCTGATGAACAACTCTTATTATGATCAAAACAAGAGTTTACTTAATAAAAATACCTCTTCCAGAGCACTTTTTTAAAATTTGGAGGGTAGAATTAGCAAAAGTGGGAAGTGAAAATAGTAACTCTCTAAATTTATTATGGTAATTTTTGAAATTGGACCAACGATGTAATTTAATTTATAACATAGATATTATATCAATATTATGACATAGATATTATATCAATATTACAGTAAATAAAAATTGGTCGAATTAAAAATATATTTTTTATATACCGATCATGCCGAAAAAATAAATCGGCCGAAAAATAATTCGGCTAATTTTTTATAGGTGTCCCAGGAATAATGAAAACAGCTGTAAATATATTGCAGGAGTTTCGTTTACCGAAAAAAAAAGCAGGTTACATCACCCGGAAATTTTGTGCCCTGGGCTGAATTATAATCGATTTTAATTTCGAGTATAAATTCATAGTTCGAATTAAGATGTTGATTTTTTAGTTTCATAGGCCGAATTAAGACTCGACCTGATCGAATCTTAATCGGTTGACTAGTGTTTGATTGGCTGGTTATCGAGATATTACTATTTAATTCATGATTTTAAAAATCGATTTAAAATTTTGAGATAATATTTTGACCACATACCTAAATTCAATAAAAATTTCTTTATTTTAATTCTATATATCCATAGAATTTAAATAAAAATTCTTTATCATATTAGTTATGTTATTATTGAGGTATTAACAAAGTTTTGAAAAAATTCAGACATCTTAAAGATCAATATTTTTTAAAACTTAGAGTAATATCTCTATAGTCACTTATTAAATTTATGAGAAGGCCGGTTGCCTTATATATTATTTTATAAAATTTTGTACGTATTACTTACAGTACTATAAAATAAAAAAATTAACAAAATTTATTGATATACAAGTTTTATTAATAACAAAAGAGTGGCTAAGTGTATAAAAAATATATTTACTATTAATAATAGAAAATCATTCAGATTTATATATATATCTGATGTACTGTATATTTTCAATATTTTTTTAATCATATACTCTTCAAAGATAGATAAATATTGTATAAATAAGACATTGCAAAATAAATTCTAAGATACAAAAATAAATAAATAAATAAAAATTAAATTTACAAATATTTATAATATATAATATATAAATGAAATAAAATGATTTTTTTTTCTTGAATTTAATCGAAATAGTTTTTTTATATATCTTAAATAAATAGCAATTAATAATAATTTGTTTTTAGAAACACATAAATTTGCTTTTTCTTGACATGAGTTGTTCCATTTGACTTTCAAGTTGTACACGCGCCTTTTCTGCTCGTTCCTTTGCTCTTCGTTCTTCTTCCAATACGTTCTCCATGACTTTCTTTTCTTCTTGTACTGTAGATTTTGCTTTTTCTATTTGATCAGTTGCCTCGACCAAATTTTCGCGTAGATTCTTTATTTGATCAAGGTATTCCATTTTTTCGCGTTGTAATATTGAAAGTTGCTGCTTCGCTACACGCAAGTTTGTTTCATGATCACTTACTGAAGTCTGAAGTGTTTGCACGAGATGCCGACTTTGTAAGTTTTCACCCTCAATTTCTGAAATCTTTTTGTGTAGCCTCTGAATTTCTGATGAAAGGTCCGATGACGCTACTGAATCTGATCTGCTGCTTCGTGCGCGAGACATAGAGTTTTGCGGAATTGGCGGTAAAGGCTGATTTGGTGGGGGTACTGGTGGTGGTTTAGTAAGGCTTGGATGTCGTTGCCCTTTCTTGTTATTTGCGTCCGATGAATTAGATGAAGAAGATGTTGTTGATAGACGTACACCACCAACAGCATCCAACTCTGGCCCAACATTTGAATTTGGCTCATCATAAGATCGACTTTCAAGTTCTGTAATCTTTTCTTGAAGGGTCTTGATGAGTAAGTTTTGCTGTGTGATAGTGTCATCTTGACGACTGATCTTAGCATGCATGGGACCATCTCTACTAGGACGCTGCATAGTCGGTGCAGGAGAACTAACTTTGTCAATATTTGGAATGTTACCACCCATCTCTTTGATCTCTTGTTCTAGACAACTATTATGTTCTATCAAGTGTTCAATCTCTTTTTCCATATCTCTAATTTCATCTAAAGAATCTTGTTTTAATTGAGCATGCTCTTTTTCGAGTTTAGCAATTTGTTCATTTAATTGAGATATATGTTGGGCAGCTTTATTTCCACCAACAGAACGTAATTGTTGCATTAATATTTCGATCTTATGATCAAGTTTACTACGTTCTCCATATGCAGCTTCATTTGCTTGTTCTAATACATCTTTATCAGATTGAAGTTCTTGAATCTTTAATTTTAGGCTCTCAACAGATTCTTCATTGATATTAATACTTCCTGATCTGAATTTAGCCAATTCATCTTCTAATATGTTAATTTTGGCATTTAGTTCTGAGACACGTTCTTCTGCTTTGGAAATTTTAATATTAAGACTATCATTAATCTGTCGCAAATTTTCATTTGCAGAAGCAAGTTCAGCGAGAGCAGGATTAGTAGATGCGGAAATGCGTGTAGAATTTCTATCAGCTATGAAACTGGCTTTCTTGGTCTCTTCAAGAGTAGTTTCCAATTCAATGATTCGTTGCTTTTGTTGTTTTGATAACGCATTAGTTTCTTCAAATTTGGATGTAGTCTGTGAAAATTCTTCAGATAATATTTCAAAGTCTTTTTGAAGTTGTTCAACTTGTTGTTCGAGAATTGCGTTTCGGTCAAGATTTTCTGCTTTATCAGACTCTAGTTGTTTAGCTTTCTTTTCCAAAGCTATAACTTGATCTCGATGAAACTTGGCTTCATTGTGAACCTGTTTAAGTTGATTGGTGAGATCTTCAATCATAGTATCATCAACATTTTCGTAACTTTGGATGACAGAATCCCATTGCGCATCTTCAAGTTCTTGTTGTAATTGATCACATTTATCATTAAGTGATTCAATTTCTTTATTCGCCTTTTCAAGCTTAGATGTCTCTTCAGCACGATATGCTTCAACTTCTTTGAGTTTAGTTTCCAAAAGCTTGACTTGCTCTATATGTTTTATTTCTGAAGCTTTTATTTTTGCAAGCTCCTCATTAAACATTTTCACATCTTGTTGTAAATCATTTTTATCATTATTTGTATCTTGTAATTTGGAAGTTACCTCTGCAAGTTTTGCTTCTAATTCATTTCTACGTTTGGATACATCTTCTTCGGAGGCTTTTGATGTCTGAAGTTCTAATTGTGTTTTTTGAATAATAGTTTCCAATCCTGAGATCAGAACATCAAAGTTAGTAATATTTTCTTCTTTATCCGTTAAAATATTAAGAGTACTCTTTAATTTGTTTTCTAACTCATTAATAATATTTGAACGTCTTTCATCTGAAGCCTTAGCATCATGTAATTGTGAACGCACTATCGAAATTTTTTCTTCGAGAGTTACAATTGTTTTTTTGCTTATATTAGAGGAATCTTTGGCCACAACAAGTTCAGAGCTCAGATTCATTAAAGTACATTCAAGGTTTTTAATGGCATCCTTTTGATTAGATTCTCTTTCTTTAAGAGCCTCTGTTAACTCTTGAATACGTTGGATATTTTGACTACGTTCTTTATCCATAATCCCTATTTGAGAATCGAGATCTGCTAAAATCTCATTTTGAGCTGCCATCTCAAGTTTAGCATTCGCCAATTCTGATCTTAAAGCGCCAACATTTTCATTACCTGCAACCCCAGCTAATTTAAATGTTTCAAGTTCAATTTCCAAAGCCTTAACTGCTTTCTGAGCATCATCACGTTCTTTTTGAGTTTTACTTATCAAATTAGTCATTTCTTCAAGATCCTGTGATGATCTCACGTCGTTATTCTTTATCGCTGCCAATTTTTCTCTTAGTGAGTTTACTTCATTTTCAAGTGAGATGGCTAAATCCTTTTGAATAACAAAGCCTCCTTTCATCGTCTGAAGTTCATCAACAGCAGCTTCTTTAGAAGTTCTAAGTTTTTGAAGTTGTGCTTGCAATTGTTCAATTGTGGACTTTTGTTCAGCTTCTAATTCTTTTAAGAATTTAACCTCTTCTTTAACCGTATCGAAAATTTTAACCTCTTTTTGTGCTGTTATAAGTTTTGATTCATAGTCTTGTACTGTCCTACGCATATCTGACTCTGAAGCTTTTAACTTGGCAATTTGATCTCTCAGAGAAGAAATATTGGGATCTTCGTCGCTGACAAGTTCCAATCGTGTTTCGAGGGTTTCAATTTGTTTACGTTGCTCTCGTTCTAAAGATCGCATTTTTTCAAGTTCTTCATTAAGTTTACTAATCTCGTTTTGGTCCTTAGTATTATGTTCATTAAATTGAAGTTCTAACTCCTTTATTCTTTTCAAATATTCAGTTTCCTTAATTTTCGACTCATTTATTTCACGTCGAACTGCACTTATTTGAGATTTATCTTCAGCTTTACGCAATTTTGCTTCAAGACTTTCAATTATATTTTTTTGTGTAGCTTCAGATTCCTTAGCTAACAACAAATCATTTTGTAGTTGTGCAATATCACATTCAACATGACCTCCTTGCTCTGAAAGTGTATTTTCCAAAACAGCTATTCTTTCTCTTTGTGTTATTTCTACGATACGTAAACGTTCCAATTCATCTTGAAGGTGATTTTCTTCTGGATCTGATCCTAATTTTGCTTTTAATACTCGAAATCGTTCAAGTGCAATAGATTCTTTTTCACGAACTTCTATGATTTCTTTTTTTAGTCTATTCAATTCCTCTTGAAGAACTTCATTGACATCATCTCCACTTTCCAATCTATTTAATTGTTCTTTAAGCTTTTTAATTTCATCTTCCATTTCTTGTTCTTTTTTATTAACTTCCATGAGTTTTGTCTTGAAAATCAGTGCTTCAGCTTCTTTTTCCCTTAGTTTTTGTTGTAACATACTTTTGTCGGCAAGATCTCTTTTCAAGACTTCGATAAGTTCATATTTGTTTTGAATATCTGATTTAAGTATGAGGAGTTTTTCCTGAAGTTCTGCTACAATTTCTTGTTCACCATTTAAACTTTCAACAGTCTTTGACTTGAGAACTAATTCATGTTGTAAAGTAGCCAATTTTTCTTCAAGATCGTTTATGTTCATTCGTGTTGGATCAATATCAAAATGAATTGAAGCTCGAGGTGTTGGAACATGTTGTGCTTCTCTTGCTTTGTTTAATTGTAATTCAAGTTCTTTGACTTTTTCTTCAAGAGTTTGTACGTGTTTATCATAAGCTTGTTCCCTAGCAAAAGAATCCATACCATCAATTTCTTTACCTTCAAATTCTTCCGATATTGAAGTTAATTGACTTGATTTTTCCAAGATTGCTTGTTGATGAGCTTCTCGAACTTTTTCAAGTTCATCCTCAAGTCTGCGAATTGTATTTTGATGTTCAATTGATGGGAACAATAAAGCGGCTATTGTATGACTCTTTGATTCAATTTCATTTTGAAGCTTTTCAACTTGCTGTCTAAGTTCTAAATTTTCTACATCCGATTCTATTTTATTATTACCTTCAAGACGAGAAGCGGCATCCGCGATATAAATTTGTCGTTTAGCTTCTGATAATTGTTCTTCAAGTGATTTTATTGTCAATTGCATTTCTCTAACTTGATCATAATTATTATCAGGTACAGCACCAGAGACTTCAGAATCTTTTAAGGCCTGTTCTTCAAGTAATCTCTGCATTTCAGATTTAAGTTCTTCTATAGTAGATTCTAGTTCCATAAATTCATTGTTTCCATCTTCTTCACGTTCAGAAATACTTTCCAAAGTTCTTCGTTGTTCTTCCTTGAGTTGTTCTACCTCTTCACGAAGACGTTGAACAATCTCGTATTGATCAATTTCACTAGTTGCTGTAGAATATTCATTAAGTGTATACTCAGAACCCATGACGGACATAACTTCCATTTGAGCAAGAGCATCTCTCCTTTTTATTTCTTCACGAAGCTCTTCAACAATTTCAAGAGCTTCTCGATGACAAATCTCTAAACGTGCGAATTCTTTTTTAACAGCATCAAGCCCTTGATCTTTATCTTCATGAAGAGATTGAAGTTGTTTTAATTCAATTTGAAGTTTTTGAACCATAGAAGCGCTAGAATTATCACGCTTTTCTAAACCTTTAATTTCAGCAGATAGAGATTTGGCTTTACGATGAGTACCATGAGTAGATGGTGATAAAGATTTAGAATCTATATCTATAAGTTCATTCAAAGAAATTTCAGTAGGAGTTAATGGAGTTCCAGGAATTATATTAACTTTCACTTTGACTCCTTGAAGTTTTTCTTGAAGTTCTTGAATTTCTTCAAGGCATAAAGCATATTTATTTTTTATATCACTATATTCCGAGATAGTCTTTTCATGAGTTTTTTGAAGTTGATATAATTTTGATTCTAAACCTAATATAGAAGAATAATTAACAGACGACTTTGGAGTATTTGAATCAGGTGGCGTAGAAAGAGGAGTATCTTGATCTGAGGAAGTTGAAGAAGCAGAAGCGAGTGAATTTGAACGATAATCTCTATTAGATACATTTTTCATATCCATTCTTAATCGTTTCAATTGTGATATTTCATCAACTAATTCTTCGACTTTCTTTTCTAAACTAGAAATTCTACGATCTCGTTCTTCAATTCCTGTCATGAGCATTTTTTTGTCTTCTTCATTTTTAAGTTTTTCTTGAGTATATTTTTCTTCTAATTTAGAATAAGCATCTTTTTGTTGACTTAAAGCTTTTTCAAGTTTTTCTTGATTTGAACTCATAAGTTCTAATTTACTTTCACGTGCCGCCAAACGAGTTTCAAGTTGGCTAATTAAATCTTCATTATTATCACCATTTTCTCTAAGTTCCATAAGTTGTCTTCGAAGATCACTAATTGTTTCTTGATCTTTTTTATATTCACTAGAATGTATTTTAAGTTTTGCTTCAAGATCTTGAATATAATTCTCAGTTGTAGTTTCACGTTCATTAAGTTTTGAAACTTTATATTTAAGATCATCAATTAAACTTTTACTTTCTTCTCTAAATTTTTCAGCATCAGCAAGTTTTGCTTCTTGTTCTAACATTGAAACTTCAGTGTGATTTAAAGCAGCACGAGCAAGAGCAAGTTGACTTTCTAGAACAGAAATGGATTTTTCATATTCCATAATAACAGGTTTGACAGTCTTTTGAAAATCTTCTGATAAGTGAGGTTTATTAAAAATCACCTCATCTTCCTCTTTAATTGTTGTTAAAGATGAAATGGTTTTAATATCAGAAAAATTCTGATACATTTCAAGTTCAGAAGATTTTTTCGAAAAATTTTGGGATAACTCATTATAAGAACGTTGAAGCTCAGCAAGTTGTTCCTCAAGAACTTCAATATCATTACAATTTTGAGAGACTTTATCAGTTTTAACATCGGTATCAATATGTAATGAGGAAGGAATTTGACTATCAGGAGTTTCACTTCCATTATATTGAATATTAATATTCTCATTAGAAACAGATAAAGTTTTTAAATTTTTAATTTCTGATCTCAATTTTAAAACAAGATTCTGTAAATGTTCCAAGTCATTCCATCCGGCTTCTTCTTGCATAATTATAGCCGAATTCTTGATATTTCGAGCTCGATTTGCATATTTAAGAGTATTTAATGTTTCAGCAGCATTATATTCAGCCGGTGAAACGCAGGCAATCATTAATGTTAACGCATTACCACCAAGAGAGTCTTGTAATAAACGTGTAAGTTTAGAGTCACGATATGGAATATGAGTTGTATTCTTTGCTTTTGTTGGATCACCCAAAGCAGAAATTACATTTCCCAAGGCAAGTAATCCAGAGTTAATAGAAATACCCTCTTTTATGCGTTCTTCATTTGTTGATGTACGTTTAAGCTAAAAAAATTTAAAAGATTAGTTAGATTTTAAAATATTTAAGCTTCACCGCACCCGACAATCATTTTCCGATCATATTTTAACACATTACAGCATTAACATTAACGTTAACGTTAACATTAACATTACACATACCCTTTCACTACCAGCTAAATCCACAAAATGAAACTTGCTTGTTACAGAAACCCAAGTACCATCTTCAAACCGCCTACTCAATCTTGAATTTGATCTTGAAAGTGAACCAGATTTTGTTTCAGGAAATGAAGTAGGTGTCGAACTTGTTGATGGTGTAAGAGGTAACGGACTTGCACACAATTCGTTAGAAGGTATAAATTTCTGTTGCGAAAGAATAACTGTGAATATAGCATGAGATCGAGATGATTTTGAATTCATATCCGTTGCGCCAACTTGTCGATTTAATGAACCGCGCGATAAATGACTTTAAAAAGAAGAATAATAATAATAATAATAATAATAAATAATTTTAATTATGTTAAACGATGATATGGTATAAATATAAATACATAAATAAATGCATAGCGATAAAGAATAATTTTTACCCCATAACTTCATCGACACTATTAACTTTAATTTCTTGTAATCCACTCAATGATATACTTCCATTGGAGTTTTCTCTGATCAAGACTTGTGGCTTATCCTCATCGTTACATTCAGCAAGTAAGTCAATAAGGTCTTCATTATATAATTCCACAAAAGATACTCTCATTGAAAATTTTTGTGATTTATAACGAGCCGAATTTACAGCAGAGAAAAGGGTATCCATTGCTCGTGGAATTATACCCCTTGATTCTGTGGGAAAAGTAATGTCATTAGACGTTCCCATTGTATGAGTTTTACCCGATGAAGTTTGGCCATACGCTAGAATCGTTACGTTAAAACCTACAAGCGAGAAAAAAAAAAGTTTAATTCATAAGAATATGTAACACCAATAACGTCACGCGTGCGTTAAAGAAAATAAAATTTTTAATTCAATTATTATTATTATTATTATTTTAAGCGAAAAATTCCGTGTCATAATTGGTATTTACGTGTTATTTAATAAATCTAAAATTAAACCTAAAGTTATTACATACCGTCCAAAAATTTATCGACCATTTTCGTTACGCAACGTTCATATACTTCTTTTTGATTACATTCTTGTCTAAAAACATAATCAAATGAAAAGTTGTGTTTTTTCTCATGTTGTATCGATACTTGGTTTGGCGCATACGCAGCAGTGGATAGAATATTACGCTGAAATCGTATTGGTATATTAATTAAATCTTCTGAAGTTAAAGGCCTTATTCGAAGGGCTAAGAATAAAATAAAATTAATAAAGAATTGTGAAAGACGAACGAAGAAATATTTAAATCGTTTCTTACTTACCAACTTTTATAGTAGTATCTTCATTTGTTGATGTATTAGACATGTTAATACCAATTGAATAGCAATTGCAAATAGAAAGAATTTTTTTTCTGAGAATAAATACGAGGTGGTTTTTTAATGATTAAATATTGCGTAAATAGCGAATGCTTTTCGTCAAGGGTTCCAGCCCAAATGTAAAAAAGAATGCTAAATGAATTTTGGACTGTACAGTGTATAAAGATTAAATGTTTTTACTTTAAAGGTAAAATTGATTTTACCAGAAAAGAAATTATTATTGCAAAATTATTACAAAAAAAAATGAATGGTAATCTTGAAATTTTTTTCGCATTGGTTTCTCGCGGGATACACAATTTTTTTTTTTTGAATTTTTTTTTTTTTAATAAGTCGTAGCAAAATCGAAGTCGTTAACTTTGAACGAATGAATGTGAATAGTTGGGAATTGATGAGAATGATGAAAAAAAGGAAAAGAATGGAGTGTTAAAGGTGGAGGAAGCTGCCGATGTTGTGTAAACTGCGAGGCGGAAAAGAAAGTAAAAGTTGTGTTAAGAAAGAAATGTTCAAATGCATGCTTTAAACGAATGCAACAAATAAATTAAAAAAAGTTAATACCTTTTTTTTTTTTTGTTATCCTTTCTGGATAAAAAGTCACACTAAATGTAAGCCGAATGTAATCTGAACAAAAGTCACACTAGGTGTAAACCGAATGTAATAGCAAATAGCGTTAGCGATTAATATAATTTGTAATATATAACGATCAAATGCAGTACAAATCACAAATGAATAAATGAATAATATAAGTGTATTGCCTTGCACAATATTTATTCGTTTCTTTAAAAAAAACAAAACAAAAAACAATTATTAAAATAGCTTGCAACAATGGAATTAATAATTAATATTAGCTATCGCTTTGATTTTTGAAGTTTATTAAAGGCAATGATAAGTAAGGATTGGGAGATGATTTATTATGCCGTATTTAAATCATAGTTTAATCGATTTTTACCATATCAATATTGAAATGATTATAATTACCAAAAAGTGATAATATTTATATTAAAAGTAAGTTTTCTCAAAGTTCTTGTGTATCAACGTGATAGCAAATATTGAAATGAAAGCAGGAAAAAAGGAATCCCGTGGATAATATGCCAAATACAACGTGTAAAATATATTTTTCGTGATGCTTTCACCAAGTTTGATTAGTTTGATTAGGTTCAAAGTGTCGAACGGAGTATCTCCGTGCAGCACGACGATCGTACAGTGTTCTACATGTCGATACTGTACGTACGACGTACGTACGTTAATCCTGTAAATATATATCTGATATGTTAATTCACTAACTATAACTGACTATAACCGCTAAATGAAAAATTTATAAATATTTTTAAATATTTTTATTAAGTTCTATTATTAAGTATGAGCCTCTACGGTTTATTTAAGGGATAGTAATTTTATTAATCAGTAAATCTTGAAGATTCTTTCGAAATATCGACGATCTCTCTCATTGATACATGAATTTGAAAATACCCTTTTACGGAAAATAATATATTTTCTTGGTAACACTATTTCAAACGTGAAAGAAAAACAGTTACAATTCTTACGTTAATATAAATATTTGATTAGATAGGAAACATCAAAACCAATAGCATGCAGGTTTCCTAATTGAATGTGGGTAATACATACGCATGCACAGGTTCGTGTATTACCGTTATTCAGATAACTATAGATTTGAATATTTTATTATGCGTACTGTAACGTAAGTATTTTTAATGCACCAATTATTTATTTCCCAAATAATATATCTGGCAAGATATACTTCGTAGATCTATGAGAATCTTTATGCATTCGAATTTGTATATAAGAAAATGGTAAGTAAATCTATTACATATACTGTATTACATATTAAACCTAATATATAATTTTAAACTATTGATCAAAATAAATGTCATTGGTTAAAGCAATAAATATTTGTACCGGGAATGAGAAATTTGTCATCGAATCTCAAAAATTTAATCCGTGCAAAAAGTCAAAATAAATATGCTAGATTGGTGCAACAGTTAGCATAGGATTTAAAGACAAAGAAATCCTAATGTTTTCCGATGCTTTACGGGAGACGTACATATATTAATAATATATTAATAATACCTTGGTTATGTTCTTTTTTTTTCTTTTGGCGGGAAAATCTTGTATACCAATAATGCGCACGAAAGTATAATTAGAAAACATACTACAAAGAACTTTATTGAAAAAAAATAAGAAATAACCTTTATTTTTGGAAAAACTTTAATTTTCAATCATTTTTGATTTATTTCAATCATTTTGATTTATTTCAATCATTTTCAATTCTTTTCAATTACCTTCAATTATTTTTAATTACATATATATTTGGTTTACTAAATCTTGTAATTCATAGTAATTCATATATATTTAATATATATATAATGGCATACATAAATAATGTCATTTGCTGACGTTATCCATTCAATAAAAATAAATAAATAAATTTAGTTGCGCATATAAAACTTATTCTCTGTCATCCATTCAATTTATTAAATAAAAATTTTACTCTTCTATACATGCAAAAATTCGAAACGAATCATGCATTATTTAATTCCTCCAGATTTTGTTAACGCATGTAAGTAAATGCGCATTGATGTGCACCAATGAATACATCCTTCATTATCCAAATCAGTTTATCAGAAAGTACTTTCAACATGACATACATACATGCTTAATCCACGTGAACGTGGAGTTGAGAAATGTGTGATTTTGCATAGTAATAAATACAACAACTTTTTTTTAATTACAAGATAATATATTGTTTATTTGGCAGAATAAAAATTACAGTTTTCGAATTCCGCCAAATTTAGATTCAAGTCATTTGCTAATCGGATGTTTAATCAAATATTCTCGTGGTTTAATTTATTGTTTTTATAAATATATATCGATATAATTTACATGTCTTATGCCTAACTGTATATATATATATATTGTTTATATTTGTTTATATTTGTCAATTAAACATTGTCGTAAGTTTAAATTTATGAGATACTTCATTTCTGAATTAGTTGAATTCGTTAATTTGACTAACATAAGCCGTTAGATAAATTACAGTATTATGATTCGCTATTATGATTCCCTATTATGATTCGCCAAATAAACACTACTGATTCGCTAGATAACCATTATGATTTGCTAGATAACCATTTTATGATTCACTAGATAGACCACTAGAATTTCTAGGTAAACTATTACAGTAAGATTCATTAAATAAGCTATTATGATTCCCCTACTGATATGCGGAAAAATTTTGATTCAAAATTTTGCCTATTACTATGTAAATCAAATATCGTATGATTAAAAAATCACACTTATCTGATTAACTGTTGATCCCTATCTTAATCGTTGATTCTCACTTTCCTGAAACCTGAAATACTATTTTCCCGACCCATAATCTCGATATCCATTTTTCCCGATATGACATATTTATGATATTTCTCCGATAGAAAATCTTGCTGAATGATTCTTTTACGATATGACATTTCCGAACTCCTGTTTCTCCGACAAGCATTTTTTTCTGACAGCCTTTTCCTCAACAATATTTTATACAGTATATAATATATATTTTTAAAGAAATAGAATATCGATATTATTATTAATAAATGGCATTCGGTTTTTAATATTCGGTAAACTTATCGGGAAAATTTATAATCAATTAAATTATATATAATTCGTAATTGATTTCGGAAAGTTAACCCGTAATCATATTTAATACCCTATATGAGTGAAAAATGCTATTTCAACTTATACGATTAAAGCTCCATTCTCCCTTAGCGTCACTCATATAAAATACTATCTATATCATATGGAAAATTCTTTAACGAATCTGATTATATCAAGTATATCAATTTAAATTTAATAACCTAAATAATAAAGTCAGAATAAAAAAAAAAAGTATTAGACTGGTTTTTTATAAACTGAGCCGTTTGGCTGATAATATCTCTTATGCTACAAAAATAACTACGCCAATAAATCTTGTTCACTTTTTATTGATTAGCTTTATTATTTATATATGCAATAAATTATATATGATTTTGAATTTAATTTTGTTTCGTTCTTTGAAATAAATGTTAAATTTTTCTTTAACTTTTATCGAAGATATCTAGACAACCATCAAACCAAATTCGATAGAACTTTTTTTTGTTTAAATTATATGGATTCATGGATTTGAATAAAAAAAAGTTCATCGAATATAGTCAGGAGTTCGCCAAGATATCTTCGCTCAAAGTTAGAAAAAAATCAAAACGTCTATCATAATATAAGCTGCACTAAATTCTTTTTAAAGTTTTGATCGAAGATAACTTGACAACCATCAAACCAAATTCGGTAAACCATTTTTTATTTGAATTTTATGGATTTATAGAATTCAATTAAAAATTTTCATTGAATTAAGTCAGGCGGTTGTCGAGATATCTTTGCTCAAAGTTGGTAAAAAAAAATCAAACCGCCTATCAAAATACCAAATTATTTTAAAAAATTGCACAAAGATATTTTGACAACCATCAAACCAATTCGTTAAAACTTTTGTATTTGAATCTTATGGGTACATAGAATTTGAATAAAAAAATTTCCATCGAATTTAGTCAGGTGGTTTTCGAGATATCTTATCACAAATTTATAGAAAAATCAAAATGCTTATCAAAATCTAATTTAAGCAAAGATATCTCGACAACCACTTGGCTAAATATTTTTCATTCAAATTCTTTTATCAAATTTGGTTTGATGGGTGTCAAGATACCTTCGTTCAAAATTAAAGAAAAAACTTGGCACAGCTTCTATTTTGATAGACGGTTTGATTTTTCTTTAACTTTGAGCGAAGAAATTCGATGAAAATTTTTTTTTCTCGAATTCTTTATTAATAAATAGGATTTAAATAAAAAATTTTTTATCAAATTTGATTAGATGGTTATCGAGATATTTT
The DNA here is from genome assembly GCA_910591965.1 of Dentiscutata erythropus. Lineage (NCBI taxonomy): Eukaryota > Fungi > Glomeromycota > Glomeromycetes > Diversisporales > Gigasporaceae > Dentiscutata > Dentiscutata erythropus. Next base: position 1,814 of record CAJVPY010000358.1, on the reverse strand, counting down.
CGCTCAAAGTTATGAAAATTCTTAGGTATGTGGTCATGTGATGGGTCGCTTTGACCCGGGTCAAAATAGAATTGGCCTAAAGTAAATATTATTTACAGTACACCAATACTCACCAACAGAAGTAAAAACTTGTTTCGTAAATTAAAGAAAGACAATTGAAATCAATTTACTGTAATTTAAATTATGATTATGAAAAAGCTAATGCCAAATGCGTACGTACATCCTTTATTTTTTGAATAGGTCAGATTTAAAACCAAAATAAATTTTCTTGAACAAAGAATCAATTAAAGCAAATTTTTAATCAAAGAAAAAAAAACCAAGAATAATATGTCATAATCTTTAAGATCTAGAAACGAAGAGTTAAAGTCGATTTTGTTCGACGAATATTATTTAACTCATTTTTTCCTTGAAGACCAAGATTATTACGAGAAATATTTAAAAATTTTAATGTATTATTTTTATCATGAACTGCTTTCCCTCCATCTAAATCAATCATATTATGCGAGATGTCTAAAGTAGTTAAAGTAAAATTATTGTAAAGTGCACTTGCTAATGTTCTTCCATCCTCAGGGCTAAGTTGAGTATCTTTAAGATATAATGAAACTAGGGATTCATTTTCTCTAAGTGAATTTAATAATAAATTTCTATCTTTAGAATGTGGCTGATTTGATGAAAGATTCAATGCGGTTAATGTTGAGTGATTTTTAAGGATATTAATCAATGGGTTTAATGTTTCTTCGGAATCAAGACTGTTTTCACTAAGATTTAGAGAAAGGTTTAATCATTAAAGAATTCAGCAAGTGTTGTCGAAATAAAAGATTGGGAGCCACCTGATGCTGATACTGATTCCAAACTTGCTATTGAAGAAGTTGTTGCTAAGGTTGTAGATGTTGCTGAGGTTGGCGCAGTTGTTGTTGAAGTTGTTGTCAAAGGTGTCGCTGAGGTTGTTGCCAAAGGTGTTGTCGAGGTTGATATTGCAGATGTAGTAGTAGATAATGGAACTGTTAAATTATTGTTTGTTATCAAAGCGTTTGACAATGATCTTACCCTTATGGGGCCAATATGATTTCCTGAAATGTCCAAAGAAGTCAAAGTATTATTAATTTGAAGGACATGTGAGAATGCTATTCCACCTCTATTATCAATAATATCGTGATTAATCTTTCTTATATATTTGCTTTTACTAAAACCGAGATTCAAGGAAGTTATAGTGGTATTCTCTTCGAGAGCATTTCAAAGACGGTTTCTAGTGGAAATGGTGGTAATAAAGCGTGAGAAATTTTGATTATCATACAGATGATAGAAATTTTATTTATATACTGTGAGGGGTCAATGATTACTAATCATTGGCAAATACTAATTGAGGAACCAACCTCATGTTGGTCCCTCACATATATACTAACATTACACGAAATCTATTCGCTAATCTGCTATAATGATAATGAATGATTTTGTCATGTGTTATTTTTTTAATAAAAGTTTTAATCATATCTGATATGAAAAATAAAATCGATTCCAAACTTTCAATTTTTTACTTGAATTACTGTAATAAGGCTACTGAATAATTATCCAAAGCATAGCGAGGATATATTTACCACCCAAGGATGTTCATGCATTGTCGCATATGGGATCAGCCAGTACCCGCGAATTTTTATAGTAATGCAATAAATAATTGTCCCATGATAGATGGTATAATTATTTTTTTAAAATTTATTTATTTTTAGTTTAATTATAATTATTATAATTATTATTTTTCAACATTCTATTAAGATTTGAGAAAGAATTTCGTAATTGGACAAGCGATAATTATGACA
>CAJVPY010000357.1:0-28373 GCA_910591965.1 Dentiscutata erythropus | reverse complement strand
CAAAAATCACAAAATTTTGTGAAAATCACAAAATTTGTGTAGTTCTGCCACAAAATTCCACAAAATTCGATAAATTGACTTGTTTTCACAGAAGGTCTCCAAAATTCCTGGTCGGAATGCATCGAAATCCTGGTCGGTAGGGCCGGAAATTATCAATTTTGCCCAGGGTTACTAAAAATTTTACTAATAAAATCGTTGCTAGTCATTAAGTGAAAAGTGCCCAGCTGATGATTTTACTATAGAATCTACGAATTAGTAGGGCCAAATTCCGACCTAAATCTGACCAGAATTTTGGAGATTGTCCTGTAAAAATCTAAATTTCTCAATAAAACATTATTCATTTAATTAATTAAGTTCTTTTACAGCAAATTTCATATATTCACTGTAGCTTTTCTTTTATATAGTACTCTTTTAGATAATGAATCACTTAAACAATTATCTATGTATTTTAACCGAGATTGAATTATTATAGAAATTTTTATATAGAACTTTGGATTTTTTATAGCGATAGTTTTTTTTTCATATTTTTATATAGAACTTTTTACAGTACAAATAAAAAATATTTATCTGTCATCGCAAAATTTTATAAAATTCAAATTAACACTCAAAATTGCTTCAAATTGATCCACAACAAATCACAAAAATTACCTTATATTGCATAAAATCGTTTCAAAATTGACCACAAAAAATCGCAAAATTTACCTTATCCCGCCACAAAATTTATGTTATCCCGCCACAAAAAATCATCGGCCCTGCTGTAGGTTTATATTTTCGAAAGGAGACCCCCAAATTTCACCATTTATTATTAAAAACTCGAACCTATTAAAGTTAATACGTGAATAAATTATTAGCGAAACTATCTTTATTCTTTATTAATTATCTTTTGAAAAAATGAACTTAATCATATTTTATTATCATGTTCTTTATCAGAGATACAACACGACTTTTATCCCATGCAATTAATGAAACAATAATACTCATATACATATTATCGACCTACTTAACCCGAACTTACTTAATGGTTTAACTCCATAATATTCAGAATAGAGCATTAGTATGTTATAATAACATGTTAAACGGTATAAACGAAGTTCTTTGATTTACATAACGTCTTTTTTTTTTGTTGGCCATTTCCAGCATTTAGAGCTTACGTATAGTTAATATGACTAGTACTAAGTTCTTGAGGTTACTGATTATTTTTGAAATGGTGATTTTTTGTTAGTGAAACGTTACGTTCTCAAAAAGTACTTTAAACTGTATAAATAAGTCGCCCGGGCAGACGAATGTCTGTCTATGAAAGGTCAAAATACCGAAATAATGGAAATTTTGGATATTCATTTGATCTATCCGAAAATCCATTGATATGCATGTACAAAACATTAAAAAACATATGCACGTATCACAATAATATATTCGAAAATATGGAGTTCGCCAGGGCGACCCCCAAAAGTCCGGTCAGATGATCCGCGCGCCACAGCCATATCTTAATAACGATTTGTTACATATTTCATTTTAAGAAATTCACAACAATAAAGCTGCATGCAGGAGCTAGATGATTCAACAATTTTTCCAAGAAATTATGCAGTGGTTGTGGCGTCTTATCATGTGCCCGGACTTTTGGGGGTCGCCCTGGCGAACTCGAAAATATGCGAGGAATAACGAAATCAAACGTATAAGTGGGGTTAAATAGTTTCATTTTAAATCCGATTTCATTTTGATTGGCGACAGTAAATATGTTTTAGACAGGATTTTGATATAATTTTATTTGGGTCAGTCGCAGCAGATAGTGTCGATTTTCAAATTATGCCCTCTATTGTTGCGGTGATGGTCTCATATGATTGGCTAACTTAAATCTCGTGATCAAAAACGCGTAAGTACATAGACAACGCGCCGATATATGCTATTATTTTTCTCACCCTTTTTTTTCAACATAATAATTCACTATGCCATCCGCTGAAACGCCAAAACGACGTCATTCAGTTGGCTCACCTCTAAAGAATCAGAGAGATTTCACTGTTCCTTTAAATGACGATGCATCAGAAATACGTCAGCGAAGAAAATCTTTGGTAGATTCTGTACGAAGATCTCTACTATTCGCCTCTCCGTCTGCTGTAGCTTCAGGTTCTGAAAGCCAAAATATTCCTGGCAGCCAAGCATCTACTCCTCAACGTGTAGGTACTCTGTCAATAGAGCCTGCCACCCCTATTCCAAAGATACCCGTTGAACAAATGTATTTGAATTTCGAAGAATGGATGAAAATGGCCACCGATAATGTAGTGTATTAACTTTTCGTTACTTTTCAATCTGTAATTTCCGCAAGGCTTGTGAGTAAAAATGATTCTAAATATTGTTAATTATATTATTAGAAAATTAACGCTAACAATAGTTGGAAACTCGCGCTAATTGATTATTTTCATGAAATGAGTTTATTGAAAGAAGGTGATTCAATAAATTTTCAAAAGGCCTCTTGTACACTGGATGGGTGTGTAAAGATCTATACATCACGTGTTGATTCCGTTGCCACTGAAACCGGAAAATTATTGAGTGGCTTAGCTGATAGCTCCAGTTAGTTATCATTCCTTTTTTTTTTATTGTCTAATTTATTTTATCATATCATGATTAATATTTTATTAATTATTGTTACATAATCATAGAGAATAATGATGATGATAACCCATCGGATGGTGATGATAATGCTGATCATGAGAGACCTACTCGTAAAAAAGTAATCTGAATATTACTTAAGATATCGCGAATTTTCAGAGTTGGGTTTACATGGGTTTGTAAAAAGAACCCGTATGTATATAGAAATAATTTAAGGAGTAATTAAAAATAGCGCTACAAATTAAATTTAATTTAATTTTGTATTGTTATTGTCATTTACTCCTTAAATTATTTTTGTTTACATTTTGGATTCGGTTTACAAACCCATGAAACCCCAATTCCGAAAATCCGCCGATATGAATAGTGTTATTATACTTTAGTCAATTGATAGATATATATTTTTTGATCTCTAGTCTTCAACCAGCACTACAACTTTAGTTAAAGACTATTCTCAATTAACTACAAAGAAATTTGATTTGGAGTTTTCTGTTGATCCTCTTTTTAAAAAGACTTCGGCAGATTTTGATGAGGGAGGTGCTCAAGGGCTGTTGTTAAATCATTTGTCGATTGATGCCGATGGAAAGATCATATTTGATGCAAGTGATGCCACTTTAGATGAAGTTGATGAAAATGAAAATGATGAAAGAGATGCAATGGAAGAAGATTCTCCGGAGCAAACCATTGATATATCTAAACTTCGTTGTGTGTATATATTCATCCTTTTTGTTATATTTTAATGTCATTCTTGATGATTATACTTATTGCAATATATGGTACATGATATCTTTTTTTAATATATTTATAAATAGCTAAAATTTTTCCCGAACTTTCAAGGATATTCACTAAAGATATTTGTCCATCATTAAAATCATTTGAATTTTCCGTCGACATTGGATTTCTTACACGTAGAGGATCAGATGATAACGAGGATCAAGAAGATCATGTCAATATTGATGATATAGACGGCGATGAAAATTATCCAGATTTCTTTGATGATAATTTTTTAAGTGGAGAAGAGGGTGGTGGTGGTGATGAAGATGATGACGGCATATCTGGAGTTTTTGAAGGATTCGATAGTGGTCCAAGAGAAAGAATTACTGAAAAAGATTATGTTATGGCCATGGCTAATAATACAAATGATACTTTTCAATATTTCGATTCTGCATTTTTACGTAATTGGGCTGGTCCAGAACACTGGAAATTAAAACGCGTTGTCAGAGGTATTGCTTATTTTATTGTCAGCTTCTATTTTTATTTGGTTTTATGATATTCATCCAGCCTCTCGTAAATAAATAATAACTTTCAGGTGATGTCAATGGTGCGCCAAAAGAACGAAAAAAAAAGGAACCTTTTTCCATTGATTTTATTGATTCGGAGGACCTGAATGAAAGAACTATCTTTGCTTCCGCTGGGAATTCGATCGTTTTACCTAAATTAGCTGAAAATGTTCCGCATGCTCATCGACTTCCCGATGATATTCATTTTTCATCAAAACAATTGATCCAGTTATTCTTAAAACCTGGATTCATGGTATTTATTTTATTATATTTCAAAAGTTGAAAGGCATGTATAGAGTATGAATCTTCTAAAAACTGGTTTATAAAATTTCTCGCAAAGTTGAAAGCAAGACGTAGATACGAAGAACAACTTGCCGAAAGTAAGAACATTAAATCATGTTGATTAATTATACTTATTAAACATTTATTTTATCGTCTTAAATATTATTTTAGCTGATGACATTGAAGTAGATGAAAATTTTTGGGCCGAAGAAAATAATGATCCTGTAACAAACACATCTTTCCCGGATATGAGTGAGCTATTCAAATTTTAACTATTCAAGGAAAATTATAGACAGTTACTAATCTCATTTCTTCACTTTAGCAATGGTTACTACGGGAGATACATTTTTGCACGATGACGACGGATTTGAGGAAGACATTGCAGAAGGGGAATTTGGTGATAATTTAGTATCACAGGCGAGAAGAAATAAACCGGAATATATAAAATATGCCAAAACTGCTAAAAGAATTGATGTAAAAAAACTAAAAGAAAACATATGGAAAACATTGACTGACACTACGGTATATACATTTGTTTCACTTATTTTAAATATGTTTATATTTATTAAATCATTTTCGAATTAATTAAAATCAGGAAAGTGGATCTAAAACATCGACTTTTACTAGTGTTATAAAGAATTTAAAAAATATATATCCAGAGAAAAAAATGAAAGATATATCAGTGTCATTTTGTTTTATTTGTTTATTACATTTAGCGAACGAAAAAAATCTAAATATATCTGTGGAAAATGATAATTTATCAGATTTGACGATTCAAGAAAAAGATATAGCCACAGAAAAACGAGGTGAAAAAAGGAAAAGTATGTAAGTAATAGTTAATCAAAAAGATTTTAACTATTTATAAATTGATAAATATTCACTAGTGATCACATTGGTACGTATGTACGTCAAATAAAAAGTGAATGATATAATAGAGTTATATCTTGATCGGAATTCTTTTCATTGTGTGTATCAAATATAATGCAGTAGTTAAAAGTGTTAAACTACCCGCTTGATGCGCAGATGCTAACGGAATAGGAACCATATAAATCAAGGTACTAATTCCCAAAGTTACTTGTATGCAACTTACTCCGAAAACAAAATTAATTGCTAAACGAGCTTTGGGTGGAAGTGTAAGTCGACGTGAATATAACCACAATGCAGTTATCGCACACAGTGTTGTTGTAGCCTATAAATTTGAAATTTAAATTCACCAATAAATAATGTAATAGCCTTAATAAAATGATAAAACTTTATAAACGTACCAATACTCGGTGGTCAAATTGTACAGTTGTTGGATTATCAAAGAAATTTCTCCATAAACTAGTTTCACCAAACCTTGCGTATACTTTCGAAAATAGTTCAGACTTGGGAGGGATTATGTTTTTTCCCATATATGGAAATTCATTGTAAATTAATCCTGCATCCAAGCCGGCCACCAGAGCGCCTATTTAAATCGAAATAAATATTTAAGATATTATACAATTTACATATTAATTCCTAATGATTGCTCACCAGACATGGAGGTCAAAAATATTAATATGGCTGCACAAATGGCTAAACTACGGAATCTATTTAAAGAAGGGTTTGCAAGAATCTTTGCTACTTCCTATAGGTATATAAATTATGTAAGAATATTATATGAAATAATTTCATGATATATTTATCATGTTACCTTGGGAAAATCATAAGCTATCTTTGAATCTCGCAAAATCTGTAGACCGGTTAGAAGCATCCCTGAATAAAGGAGGAAAGCACTGCCCAAGTGCGCTGCTAGCCAATAATGACTAACACGTGGAATGGCACCCGGTGTCGACAATAATTCTTCAGATAATCCGGATTTAACCATATACCATCCTAACACACCCTGAACATCCCATCAAATTCTTCAAAAAAATAAATCTATTTATGATAACATTTAAGGATCATTATAGTACCTGGAATCCAAGCAATCCAGCTAGGCCCGCAACTTTTTTAATTATAGGTCTTGACATGTACCCACGAAACCCAAAATATACTGCTGGCAAAACAAAAATCAGTCCGATCATGCGTCCCCACATTCGATGTGACCATTCCATCAAATAGATGTATTTAAAGTCTGATAACGATATATTATAATTCAGCCTTTGATAATTCAAATACATTAATTTAATGTCAAATATGTATAAAATCATAAATTATTTAAAGACTAACCTACAATTTATATTCTGGAAATTGCTTGTATTTTTCAAATTCCTCTTCCCATTGAGAAAATGTTATCGGAGGAATAACACCAGTTATTGGTTTCCATTCAACAATGGAAAGCCCACTCTCGGTTAATCTGGTAAGACCTCCCAGTACAACTATACCAAAAACTAACCCAGAAGATAAAAGCAACCAACGTCCAACAATGGGTTTAGTATAATTGCTAGACGTGCTTATTTTGGATAATGACGAAAGACGAAACTTAGAACCAGAGAAAGAAGGGAGATCCTGACAGAATGACGAAACCCTGGTAAAAGACGAAGCCATTGGAGAAATGACGAAACCATGGCGAAAGACGAGACCCCTGGTGAAATGATGTATGTTAAATCTGTGTTGTTTAGGGACTATTCTTGGAGTGATAGCTACTTCCCATCTTAAGCAGGATGTACGAATAATGGGCATCGCGTTTCGAATACGCGTTAACATTTTAGTGAAACTGCGCCGATAACGATAACTGAGAAGATCTTTGCGGACTGAACCAATAAAATTCGAATTTATCAAATAATATGATCTTCCAATCATGTAGTAGATCTTTAACACATTACCTCTCAACCGACTTCAGTAAAAAAAAATAGTCATAATGGTAAATATAGTAAAATTTCTTTTCTTCTTTCAACTGTATTAGTTATTGCTTGAAATGTTATGAACCGATGTGATTTTCTTTATTACACCAACTTTTTAGAGTATTATGTCATACAATGGTTCGGCCGTGGTAGCCATGGTCGGAAAGAATTGCGTGGCCATTGCAGCTGACAGACGTCTTGGTGCCCAATTGATGACAGTATCTACTGATTTCCAAAAGATATTTCCAGCAACAGGAAAATGTTATATTGGACTTGCTGGACTGGCTACTGACGTCCAAACTTTGTAATTTGATTTTGCCAACCATTCTTTTTTTCTGTATTGTTTATATAGCCTTCCAAATGATAAAGTTTCAAATCAATTTTATAGATCCGAAAAGTTTCGTTTCAAAATTAACATGTATAAGCTACGTGAAGAGCGTGAAATCGAACCGAGTACTTTGTCAAATATGGTAGCTTCAACATTGTATGAAAGAAGGTAAAGATCATCGGTGTTCTTATATTGTGCCATATTTAATATATCGAAGTGATCAATAGCATTTAAATTATAGGTTTTCTCCTTTTTTTGTTGAGCCGGTGGTTGCTGGTCTTGACAAGAATAATCAACCATTTATCTGTACGATGGATTTGATAGGTTGTAATGATATATCGAAAGACTTCGTGGTGGCTGGAACAGCTTCTGACAGCTTGTTTGGAATGTGCGAATCTTTATGGGAACCTGATTTGGTACGTTATTACTAGTTTAATTGAATTCTGTTTATCGCAATATTTAAGCTTTGGAATTTTATTAATATAAAAAGGAGCCAGAAGATTTATTTGAAACAATCTCGCAAGCGTTATTGAATGCCGTTGATAGAGATTGTTTAAGTGGTTGGGGCGCTGTTGTTCATGTCATGTAAGTCAAATACTAGGAAGTCATTGCTTTAAATAGTCAATGAATTAATATTTTTGTATATAGAACTCCTGAGAGAGTGATTACTCGTAATCTTAAAGCTCGTATGGTAATAAAATTTATTCATTTTATTTTGTTTCAAATAATCGAGTGTATTCCTAATTTGGTTTTTATACACGCAGGACTAACCAAAAGGCTCAGAACAAGTAAATTTTATTTATTTACACTGCTATGCCAACTTCAGAATTTACGTATTATATGGACTTATTAATAAAAAGGAGTTGGCTAGTCATGGCAAAAAAAAGAGTGCCTTGATCACGCTTTTTAGTACGTATGTACGTACATACTGGCTTACGGTACTACCAAAATTCAATAGATAATCCAATCAATTAAGTATAACGTAAAAATTAAATATGGCCGCGATTTAAAGGATGCTAAAAGTGTCTTGTATATTTTTTACATCGCTATATAAATACACTTAATTATAGTCCTTCTGGTCGCGTCAAATCTATGCCACTTACGTACGTATGTATGTAGTTTAAGTGTTATGACTGACCAATCAGAAAATGCCATCCCGATTATTAGGCCTTAAAAATTCCTGTTAGTTTTTTTTTTAAATTGTATCTCCTTCGCAAATAAGTGCAAGCCCTCCAAAAAAAAAATAGTATAAGTTTGTTATTGAGGAGAAACAATTTTGAATGTCTAACACTATATCTGTAGCGACGTTAATATATACAGCCATGGGAAATATAACACATGCTGCCAAGGGAAAACTTGTCACAGGATTTATCGTTATCTATAGTTCGGCAAGTAATAGTTTTCCCTCATGGATTTACTAATTCTTCCCAAGTTCCCATTGGATGAATGCAAAGTTCGTCTCTCATTGGACGAAATAGATGGTCGGGTGACTAAAAATTGGAGTTAGTGTTGTATAGTTTAAAACTTTACAATATATAAGCATAGCAAAATTTAAATTTATTAATAAAATTTTAAAATTTAATTCTAAATGTTTGTACGTAGAATTAAAATAAAAAACATTATTAAATTTATCCAGATATTTTATAACTTATATTAAATGGATGAAGTCAGTGAAAATTGTGAAGAAACTACAGTTGATCAAGAGGGAGATTTTGATATCTTAACTTTTGCTACCAAAGAAAAGTACCAATAGCCCTTTTTTTTATTTTATCGAAAGCTTCTACTTTTTAATACTCATATTAACTTTGATTCTTCAATATTAAGAAAAAGTGGTGGTGGTGGAATTTTGAAGCGTGGAATAAAAGATTCCGAGCCGGACGGGTCGATTCGACAAAATGAATTATTAACTGAATCACTTAACACCTTGCAAAATTTTTTACAAGAGGAAAGAAGTGGGTCAAGGTTCATATTTTTTTTATTTTCTGTAACATCGAGCATATCGAATACCACATGACATTATACCGTTGTCACGTGGCTAACACGATCAGTCGTCAAATTTGCAAAGCGACATGGCATCCAGCTCCGATTAATAAAGCTCATGTTACCACAATACGTGGAAACCATTTCCATAATATGGGTCACTCAATAAAAGGTGAAATGTGGTTATATCCTGAAGAAGCATTGCTCTTGATGGAACGTGGTGCTCTGGTCATTGATTGTGATGACGTGCCAATGTCAATACAACATGCATACACCATGCTAATTCGAGAATGGTTGACCCTTGAGAAATATCAGGTATGCGTTAGTAGGAATGCAGAGAATTTTTATCTATAGGTAATGACAGTTTTTATTATTTGTAGGTATATACTTATCTAAAAAGAATAGGATACACGGTTATAAGACCTATACCACAAGATTCGCTACAAACTTCTACATCATCACAAGAAATATTGCAAGGAACTATTATAAAACCTCCATCTTCATATACTGCGCTATCTTTATCACGTATTACTTTTATATCTTCATTATCCAAACTTATATTCAATTTCTTTAATTTCTTTATCAACTCCTTGCCGCAGTCAGATTTACATGAGGAAGAAATTAACTCGATAGTAACATCCGAATCATGTGATACTTATGGTATTCAACTCATTTTTATGGCAAAAATACCATTCTTGATGGATCGTCGGTACTAAAAAAAATCGATTTGCATACCGTTCCTGATAGGGTTCTAAAAAAGGATCTCTAAAATATATACTACTATAGAAAAGTATATAAAAAATTAGGATTAGGGTTCGTTTTTAGAACCCTGTCAAGAATGGTACTCAAATAAAATTTTTTTTAACCCATCAAGATCAGTACCGACGATCCATCAAGAATGGTATTTTTGCATTTTTATGTCTTTGCCGATATTTCTTACAAAAGTTTTGTTAACAATAATTAAAAAATTCATTCATAATATTTAGAGCAAGTTTTTAATAAATTACAAATAATACAGAGATATGACGTTGACCTACCAACAGATAATGATCAGGAATCTTATAATATAGATTTTCACGTTTACAAATCATCAGATAGTAGTAAATACAAAAAGAAGAATCCTGGCGTACCATCTTTTCGCGTAGTTGTCGCTTGGTATGCATATTTAAAGAGGGCTCTTTTTCGATAAATTAAATTTTTTTTATTCTATTATAATTGAAATATATTAAATCAACTTTTTTAGTGCCGAATCAAATCAACCACCAGTTCTTTCAACACTTGGAAGTTTATTCAAAGATGGAAATTCTAGCGTGTTATTTGCGGTGGTTGACGGTGCTAATATATCATTTTTAGAATTTAAGGATATGAACTTTAAAAACGTTAATGTTAAGATGTTTTAAACCAAATAAAAAAAACCTCAAAAAAATTATTTGTCGCCGGCGGTAATAGGAATTAGCCAGGCGGCTAAGGCCGGGTTGATCGATGTCACTGCCGCAGCATTTAGAAACAGATAATCAATCTCTTACCGTTTTAAAGGTTTGAAGAATCAAAAAAACGGTGAACTTTCGTAATTTAATTTTATATGCTGCGGTATCTGCGACAGTAACTTCGATCATGCCTCCCTGGCCGATGACAGTAGCCGGATTGTAATAGGACAATTTCATCGCTTGATTAAATGTAAACGAACAATTTTGCTATGAATCTTATTCCCTAACGATCCAGAAGCAATTAACTAAAATAATTTATTTTATTGCTATTTTTACTAATCTGAGATTGAAAAGTATGGTACATTCTATAGTCACCTCCTATATATGCACATTTTCTTTATACTGTAAGTACATTTTTTTAAAAACGAATCATTATTAATAACGTTAAATATAACGATAATAAACTTGTCCTATTCAAATGTGTGATTATAGAGAGGTTGATTGTAGAATGTGGTGCTTGCTTTTTACGTGGTGCTGTAATTTCTAATACAAATTTTTAACCAAAATTTTCCGGATCCCTAACTAGCAAGGGCAGTAAAAATTTCGATTGATTTAGATAAAAAATTTAAATTATTTCGACCATTTTAGGATTTTGAATAAAAAATTTTGGTTCAAAAAAACTAAAGCTGTGGCAAAAATCGTATTTGTATTAAAATATATTATACTGTAGCTATTGTTTACATTATAATATAATCTACTAACTAAGAATATACAATAGATACTGTATTTTTTAAAACACTACTGTAAAATGCTATTTGATATAATACTGTATTTTATTTAATGCTTTGATCAGTTTATAAAATAAATCAATTATTTTATGGTATTTTTAAATGATAAAATAATTGAACTATTTCATAAATCTGAGATAGTAAATCATAAATAAAACCGTTATTGCATACTTCGTATGCAATAACTATATAACATCTCTTAATATTGTATAATAAATAGGTTTAATAATTTATAAAATTAAGAATTTTTTACATTATATACTGTATATTATAAAATCAATTAGAAAAACACACCTATAGTATTTTACACCTATTATACATATATATACTTTTATTTATATTAGGGTTAGCATTTAAGGGTTAGGGTTAGAGTTTAGAAAAAAGTTTTAGAAGCACAAAACATTTTTACTAAGAATACCTCGCGCTGATTAATAGATGCTATATAAATAAAAGAAATAATTTATTTCTCATCCGGGTGAATAATTCTTAAGAAATAGAGATTACGATGATCATCTATACCAATCAATATGTATGTATACTTTGTATGAATAATCATCGTGATCTTTATATAAAGTATAAGGATATTTAAAAAAGGGCCGTGTATAAAACTTTTAAGACACCCGTCAATAACGATAATCTTTTTAGGGCGGTCAATAGCAATGGTTATCATGGTCAGTAACCGATAATAACACTTGCGTAAGGTGGGACTGATGTTAAACTGTTAGTAGAAAAAAGGGGATACCCACAGCAGGCTAACTTGAGTTCTGCTCTGAATTTGATTATCGGAGATTATTATTATTTTTGTTCCTATATTTGGTGTATTCGTTCTTTATTTTTTTTTACATTTCCATTTGATGATAATCATCGCTGTCGTCAGCACTGAAATCCTCCCACTCATCGGCACCATCATCTTCATGGTCGTCATCATCGTCGTCCGATGTGGATGATGGCTTTACCAGGGAATTGATGGTTTGTAAGATTTCTTGTGTATGTTGTAGGATGCTTTCTTCATCTGATTCAGTCTTATGGTATAACTATGTTTAAGTTTTTATGAGGAATTTGGGGAATTGGATGTTTGATTCATTCGTCAACGGCAAAAGGTTAGCAGTTATGAAAAATAATCGAGAGTAACAATGATTTTTTTTAGGATCGATATTCCATTTTTTAATACCTTTTCACAAGTAATCAAACAATCACGGGCATCTTCCCAATAGGCTACCTGATTTTCCTTATTTTGCAACGAGTCTTGACCCATACAATAATAACACCATCCATAAAGATACCATATTTCGACTACTTGATCATCTTCTTTTTGCAAAATTTCAAGAACAGAAAGTGCTTGGGCATATTGGGAAAGCTCAAGGAGTAATTTTACTAACGATATTCGGGTATCATAAGAAGGTATTGATGGATCACCTTTGAAGTAAAGATTAATAAGTGTATATAACATAATAATAAATAATAATATATATATATATCAATGAATAAATAGATGGTAGAATTGATGGAATACCCGGTTCCAAATTGATCCATAAGCTTAAACTTTTTTCCAAAGCAATTTTTGCTTCATCATTTCTTTGCTGAGAAAGCCTAACTGAAGCTATTAATTGATATACTTCAGGATTTGTTGGATCGATCTCCAAAGCTTTATTTAAATATTCTTCACATTTCGATTCAGCATCTGATTCGAAACTTTAAATATTATTAGACTAATAATTCTTTTTTCCACTAATAACTTTATTAGCTTACCAACAGTCAGTCAAATAAATTTCACTCATTGAACATAATGCTGTAGAAATTTTATGGTTTAAAGATTCATGCGAATCTTGTGAAGATGACAACTTATTGGAAGTAGTTGATTTATGTTCGTCAATCATTAAATCAACACCACATTGAAAATTTTTAATAGCTTCTAGTCCTTCACATAATTGACCCATGTACATATATTTTGAATATCCTTGATTCGGATTTATTGAAATGGCTTTTAAAAAATGCTATTTATTGATGACAATATAATAATGATTAAATATCTCGTGCATAAAAAAAATAAGATTCAATTAAACCTATTTTTAAAAATCATTATCTCCATTAAATACCTCTTTAGCTTCATCGAACATTCCTAATTCTATTTCCACCATTCCCAAAACTTCTAAAACCATAATATTATTACTTTCCATATTCAAAGCCCTTTTAGCAAATTGTAAAGCTAACTGATAATCACATGTATCTATTAAAGAAGAAATTTTAGATAATAAATCTGATACCGTATAAGAATTTGGTTTTAAATTATATTTGTCTGTAGTCGACATTTTTTCGATTTGATTTACGCGAAAAAAAGTTGCACCTACAATTTTATTATGTAACACATGTGTTCGGAAAGTGTCGGGAACGAGTTTCTATGCTATTTACCGGTATGTAGGGATGTCAGCAACGGGATTACTATAATCACGCCGACTAATCATTCATCAGACATTCCGTTTCACTATGTTCCTGGTATTTTTCCTGCTGATACGTATCGATATATGAACTGATATATGCATAATTATATAGTTTGACTAATATCTAATATATTATAGCGCACATAGAATTTTGTTCAATATTCATGACCTTTTTTTGCTACTGGTTTACTCGTGATCTCGATTATTGTTACACCAAATTTCAATCTTAGATCTATCCAACCTTTTTGTTTACTTTTTTATAAGCTACCAGTCAAAAAATAATTATAGAAAGCCGACCTGCTTGCTCAAAATTTTCACCTAATAAGTATCCATAATAACAACTCTTATGGATAATGAAAAAAAAAGCTCGACTCAAAGCAGTCGCTCCTTCGAACCTCCTCCTATAATCAAGCCTCCAAAAAAACCGAACCAAGAGTATAAACGACGCAAGCTACTCGGTGAGGTTCGTGAAATTCTTAATAACTTGTAATATTTTTTTTTATCCTCGATATTTTTTAAAAAAATGTTTAAAATTATCGCGTTGTATCAATAACATTAAGGGTGGGTTTGGAAAATGTTATGAAGTAGAGGACAAAGAAGGAAGAATACTCGCCGTAAAAGTTGTTTCCAAATCATCGTTACGGAGTTCCAAAAATAGAGAAAAGGTGCAATATATGACTCTCGACTAATATATTATTATTTTACATTTATAATAAATCTTAACTTTTCTTTTATATAGCTTCTTAGTGAGATTCAAATTCATAAAATAATGGATCACGCGCATATAGTCAAATTTTATGATTGCTTTGAAGATTCTTCATTCGTTTATATGATTATGGAGCTTTGTGAAAATAAAGTATGTAAATTAGTGTAATATGCTGTAAATATGGAAATGTCGCGTAATTACGTGTACCTTTAGATCTTAGGAAGAGTAAAATTTTTAATCATGATTATCAGACTTTAGCTTATATGAATAAAAGAAGGCAACGGTTGACCGAAGCAGAAGTTCGTTATTTTATGCGCCAACTCCTTGATGCATGCGAATATATGCATCGGCATTTTGTCATTCATCGTGATCTCAAGTTGGCGAATCTCTTTTTATCCAAAGATATGAAAATCAAGATCGGTGATTTTGGGTTAGCGGCTCGATTGGAACGCAAGGGTGACAGGAAAAAGTATGACTGATTTTTACCTTATATATTGATCTAAAAAACTTTATTTGTTAATATTCTCTTTATATAGAACGATATGCGGTACTCCAAATTATATCGCACCAGAAGTGTTATTCGACCAAGTAAAGGGTCATAGTTTTGAAGCTGATGTGTGGTCTTTGGGCGTTATAATGTAAAAAAAAAGAAGTTTATTTTACGCGTTTTTAATGTAAGTTTCATAAACTTTTTATTATTTCCATAAACAGGTACACATTATTGTTTGGTAGACCACCTTTCCAGACGGATGGAAAAGTTGATCAAATATACAAGTTGGTTTCAATCATATGTATGTTGTTAATATCATTATTTTCACAATCCGGATTGTTGAAGCTGACTTTATTCCAATAGGAGAATCAAAGAATTAAAATATGACTTTCCAGGAAATATTACCGACGTTTCCAAAGAAGCAAAAGCATTAATTAATTTAATGCTAACGTTGGAACCTGGTAAATTTAATAAAAAAAATTTTCATCGTTTAAAATTTTTAATCTTAATAGTTTAATAATATTTTCTTTATTACTTAAGAAAAGCGACCAACAATTCAACAAATTCGGGATAATGACTTCTTTATGCTAGGAGCTATTCCAGCTGAAATACCTGTATCTGCACTGACTATCGCCCCGAGTTTCGAGCTTCCACCACTTACAAAACCTCGCATTAATTTGTCACTTGCCAATAGACGACCACTACGAGTCATCCATGTTGGCTCGAATCTAAATAATATGAATTCTACTTCTACTTCGACTGCAAAGAAGTCTACTCATCCGGTTGAAGTAAAGACGTCGGCATCAAAACCTGGGAATAAGTTAATAAATCAAGTGACTTCAAATACCGAAACAAATCCCACACAAGCTCCTATTATTTCTGTAACTACAAATGCTACTGTTAATAATAATAATACTGCTTCTACAAGTAGTTCATGCGTCACTAAAAAAGATTCATCAAGTAAGATTCTTTTTATAATTTGTCTTGTGATTTCATTGTTTAATCAATTTGTTGTTTTTTTTTTCTTAATAGATAAAGCAAGGATCGGCGTTCTTGAATCAGTATATAATACTTTATCTACGGCATTTGATCAAATATCGGAAGGAAAGAAGTCATTACCGCATGTTTACGATGATAGTTAGTAGTCTAAATATATATTCTTTTTTTTTAAGTTTTTTTTTTTTTTTTTTTTTTTAATTTTAATACAAATATTCATTACTAGAACCGCCTACAACACCACTCGTGTTTATTAGCAAATGGATGGACTATACTAATAAGTATGGACTTGGATACCAGTTGACAGACGGTTCTGTTGGTGTGAATTTCAATGATAAAACTACATTGATAATGTCTCCCAACGGGTGGTATGTGATTTTGGTTTATAAATTGTAGTCTTTTTATAATTACTAATTGAAATATATTCTTATCATTAGCAATTTTGAGTATATTTACAATAAAACATCAGCAAATTGTATAGTGCCGACGCGTAAACCCTATACAGTAAATGATTACCCGCAAGATTTGAATAAAAAGTTTTATCTGTTACAGAATTTCCGCAATTATATGAGTGAAGCTCTTCCAAGTATGAATGAAGTTCTTCCAAAAATAAGCCCTACTTACACATTTGTTGACGACAATAGAACTCATAATATGGAATATTTGACAAAATATAAACGTACGCCTCATGCTGTTCTATTTAGGTTAAGTAACTATTTAGTGCAGGTTTGTAATATTTATTTTTTCACAAATAAAAATTATAACACACATATAATAATATATCTTATATAAAATGGTGATTCAAGGTAAATTTCTTTGATCATGAAAAGATCATACTTTCAGAAGAAGGTCGGGTAATAACTTATATTGATGAAGCACGTGGACTTAACACATATACAATTTCTGAGATATTAAGAGGTGATCATGCAACAGAAAAAAATCGTCTGAAATATGTGAAAGACGTTTTAAAAAAACTTGTAGAAGCAGTTCAAAAAAACAGTAAACCCGAGAGTAATAAAGTTTAATTCGTGATCCGCTGATCAACGATATATACATATATATATATAGGTATTTATCAGTTATTAATATTACAACCTAATAATTGCAGTATATATACTTATCGTGTATATACATATACGGTATATTTACATAGTTACATGATTATTTATTGTCAGATTATACGTAATGAAATGAGAGGTTTCTATTTGACACTATCACTCGTTTCATTTTTAATTTAATCTGTCACGTTTATTCGTGGTACGTACTAGAGTTTGGAACCGGTTTTAACATATGAAAAATAAAACCGGTTCCAAACTCTAGTACGTACGTACGTACTTCAAAAGGCAACGATTGCATAAATTGTCAATGATTATAAGCTTAGAATTTTGTAAATTATTTTTGCAGAATTAAGATTTTAGGGTTAAATAAACACATATATACTGTTGAACCTCTCAAAACCGACATGCATGGTGGACGGATTTAGTGTCATTATTGAGAGGTTACGTATCAGATTTGAAAACTATTGGATTTATACGTATAACGGAAACGAACTTGGTAGATTAATTTTTTACCGGATTTGACAGGTTATCGATTTTGACAGGAGGGTTCAACAGTATATATAGATTAAAATATATACCGGTAACGTAGTTTTTTGCTAAATAGTTCAAATTATAGGTTACACATTTTTACTTAGTATATATTCCCACTATATATATATAATTACTTAGTAGGTTTTGAGATATAGTAACACCGGTTAAATAGCAAACTTCTTTTAATTAACTTATCACTTAAAACTTTGATGATTGACCGAATTAAAAAAAATGAAATTCCCGATCAATGCTCGAATAATAAACTATTCACCGATTCCCATCTATAATTAATATGTTTATATAATAGATTATTTCTATTATTATTAGAATTAGTTTAATAGATTTCAATAATAAAGTTTATGCAATACTACGCTAAATCAAATTTAATATTTTGTTTAATACTGTTTAACCACTCTTACGAACTACTTTCAAACTACACCCACTACCTGGAATAACCTACTATTAACAGCGCATATTATGGTTTGTTCATATAGCGCTAATTAAAACCTTAATGTTAATTAAAATTATATCACTTCTTATTGGTCTAAATCTATTATTTGAATACATCGCTTATACACTATATCTCTAATAATATAAAGTATATTTGATTTTACACAGAAAGTATCAAAGGCTTGTGCGTGAATTATTATCATTATAAGGAATTGACCAACCGATTTTGAAA
The DNA here is from genome assembly GCA_910591965.1 of Dentiscutata erythropus. Taxonomy (NCBI): domain Eukaryota; kingdom Fungi; phylum Glomeromycota; class Glomeromycetes; order Diversisporales; family Gigasporaceae; genus Dentiscutata; species Dentiscutata erythropus. The sequence goes on along the minus strand of CAJVPY010000357.1, from coordinate 9,979 downwards.
AGTTGATCGCTAAGACTAAAATTAGCTTTAGCCAATTTTTTTCATTATTAGCCAGTATCACTAATTGATTCATCATTTAAATTTTTTCCTCGCAGAAAGTAACTTTTCTCGCCTTCGAGCTGTCTCTTCTTTTAAACGCTCAATCTATAAAATACATGTTAAAAGTTGTCTTATCATAAACAATAAACTTAATTACTATGTTCATACCTTTGCTTGCTTTGACTCTTCTGTAAAGACATTTTTTCTTGTCTGCTTCGCAGCTCTCTCACCTTCTTCTAAATCTGTTTAAAAAAAATAAGTGAATTAGAAATAGCGACGGCTTAAAATATTTTTAAAAAACTCGGTACCTTCTTTCATAAGCCTTCGCTTTTGATCCAAAGCTTCGGTTTTCTTTTTAGCCGCAATACGAGCTTTATATGTATTATCATAATCTAGCTTTTTTAGTGGATCCGTTAAAGTTTGATATGCCTTTGAGAGTTTATGAAATTTTTTTGTAGCTGTAGTATAAATCCTTGATAAGTCAGAATAAAATCAAAATCAAAATCAAAATCAGAATAGAAAAACAAGATCTCGACGAACCTTCCTCTATATTGTTCGGGTTTTTATCTGGATGATATTTTATGGCTTGACGACGATAAGCTTTATCGATATCTTCCTTTGCACTATTATAATTAACACCCAAAAGTTCATAAAAATCTATAAATTGGTCTTCAGAGCTCATCTTTATAACTAAAGAGATATATCCGAAATATTCATACTTTTATTGGCTGAAGACTCTTGCTATAGGACAGTTGTCACATGGATTTAATTAATTTGATTGGTTGTCGATTAAAATAAGTAAATTGTACTATGGTATGTGTACTATATCTACTATGATATATACCTGATACCTATCTTCGATATATACGTATAGTATACCTATAGAAAAAAAAATAAAAAAGGTGGGACTTAACAAATTAACCTAAGTAACTTGTGACAGTTGTGACAGTCATCGAGAACAGTTTTTTTTGAACTCAGATTTCCAAGAACCCACCTTTCTACCAATTTTTTTACTTGAGACGAACTCGTGACAACTTGTGACACTTGATTGAACTATGTCTGTATACTCACTCACTATCTATTTTCTCCAAGCATCTCTGATTTTTGCGCAATCTTCTCCAGCTTTTTCCGCTGATAATGATCTTGAAATCTATACTTACTAGCATGAGTTCTGCATGCGCCAAATATAGATGATGTTAATTTACCACACTCTTTACATAGGGATTTTTGTGTCCTGCAAAATACACTCATATACAAAAATATGTAAGCCAGATATCTATGTATTTTATCAATAAATAGTTAATTAGTATAAATAATCAGATATATTGAAACTTCAAATAATAAATAAATCAAATAAATATTTATCATGCTTCAAGTTTCAAAAATCGCTTTTGAAATCTAACTAGCAATTGACTCCTTTTACATTCTATTCAATTATCTGGAATATAATATTCTTTATATTGTCTATTAATAATGGAACTGCACATCATAGAATTGTTTTTATATAATTCAATCCATTTAGTATGCCACTGATTAAATTGTTCTTGAGTCTGGGAATTTTTCACTTTGTGTAAAGTTAAATCTAGAAATTTCTCATCATCTGAAGTATTATTATTTGCTAAGCTGTTCCAAGCAAATTGTATATTGAATGGCTTCTTTTTTTTAAAACTCCTCCAAAATTTTTGTATAATTCTTGCATACCAAAATCAGTTTTAGGTCTAAAGCAGTTATGATCCCAATGCTCCTGTATTAAGTCGCTAGGTTCAAGAATTTCCATATATCTACTTCTTGAGGAATAGTGCTTCTTTAGCTTCAAATTAACATTAACATGAATTACCTTCCAATACCCGAAGCAGATTGTGGTTCCACTCTTGAATGACTTTGGACAGTAGTAATTAAAATCTTTTAACTTACCTTCAGAATAAGAAGCAAATAAGCAGAATCAGTGATATATACTAAATTTTGTTGGAGTATCAAATCTTGAAGATCAATTTTAACTTGCACTACCAATTGAATAAGATTTTCTCCTTATCTTACAATAGACAAGTTATAATATAATCTTTCAGTTGTAAAGAGTTTATCATATTGCTTACTACAATTAAGACAATATAATATAACATACTTCATATTATACCCAGGATGGTTATTAAAAGGTTTGGATAATCTTTTATCTTTTTTGTCAATACATAATAATAGGAATATCTAAACTAGACATATTTAGTGATTATTTGACTTATATTTTTTTTAACAATTATATGATTTATAGAACCTATTAGATTTTATTAACTTAATACTTCCTTAATTCTGGATTTAATTTTTGCGAAAGATATTGTAATGAATAAATATCAATTAAATATATTAAGTCAGAGGCCCTATCACTTAATAAAGATGAAACTTTTTGCATAACTATCCTAGGAAGAAGTATAATAAATAAAAAATGAGGTGGATATATTTAAATTATTTCTCATCTTATAGCTTAGTGGACTAAATCGCAGGAAGCTCATTGGGTCTTTCTCTCCTCACTACAAAGACAATTATAACTAATGATTACACCCTCTAAAATTGGGTTTTTATAAACATAAAAAAAAATAAATTGTAGGGAGGTAATAGTTGGATTTTAGGCCTGCCTTGAAAGGCTATAACTACACCTGAGAAAATTATATTATTAAGGGCAACTAGATTGTATATTTTTTGCAGAACAAACAACTACTTTCACCAAAGTACTGAGCTACCAAACAGTAATTATAAGTATATTAAACCTCACAACACACATAGTCAGAGGCTCTATTGCTTCAATAGTAGAAATGAAATTTTTTGCATAACTAAGTATACTCATAACAAATAGTTGTAGCAATTATCTTATCAACACAAAAACAATCTAATTTTAAAAGGATTTAAAATTTTTTAAGAAAGCAGAAAAATAAGAACATTTATATAAGGAAAATTCAAAACTATTATTATATAGCTCGCATTATTTTAGGCTAAGTAAAGGAATGAAAACAAACATGTATTTTTTTAACAAGCATCGTGGCATATGAGGCATATCTATCTAATAATGATAAATATTTGTATTATATAACCAAATAATGTTTCAACAATATTTTTGATCAATTTCAGATTTACGTACAAGTTTTAATTATATAAGTATATAGTAGTAGAAGCAAAATAATATTGCTATAAATCTGGAAGCAGATCTTCTGCCCTTAAACCTTGTCGAGCATATGCTAAATCTATAAAAGTATTAATAACAATAATATTTTTATATATTAATCATAAAATAATTCATATTTATATATCCTCATCTAGATCAGAGCCAGTGAAAGAGATTTGTATTTGGTTTGCTTTCAGTTTGGGAGGTTGGTTGCGATGGTTTAAATCTTGAGTATTATTAAAGTCCTGCTTAGAAACTATTGGCCTATTATCTTTCTCAATTCCAGCCTCAAGATATATAGAATCAAAATTCTGTAAATTATGAAAGAATGTATCATACACAAAGTACACAATACTATGCTGAATGCCTTTTGTAACTGTAAAATTCTATGGAGCAATAGACAGGATGTAAATGCTACTATTTGTCCTGGCCAAAGATGTACAACTACTTGAAGTTAAGAAAACATAATTCTTCTCCTTCAAAATCACCCAGTGCAACTAAAACACACAGACTATTTGGTTCATTATGATCATCCCAATGATAGTCACTAATAGTATTAAAGTTGATAGCTATTATTGGGAAAACTCCAAATGCCCTTGAAGCGAATAGACCCCATGATAATTTACTTAATTTCATATATAATTCTACATAATACTCTTGAAGAAACTGATTAATACTTTCTGATAATTTCCTAAGGCCCTGAAGTAATTTATTAACACAATCATGATGATTAATATTATATGTACTTGCTGTGTTAAAGCTTGTGAAGGGAAGTAAATTGTTTCTTGTATAAGCTCCAAAATGTTCAATAAAATTAGTTCAAAATTCTTTACTTCGGTGTGAAGGATTTTTTAATAAATAGAAATAGTACCAATTTACAATATTAGATGTGGTTGTAACAGCATCTGGATTATTGAGTTGCTTCAAGTGAATTAAGGTTCGGTGGCCCAGGTCCATAATACATTTAGGTTCAAAAATGTGTTCAAGTTGAACTAGCTTATCTAGTGATTTGTTATTGTTTTGTGCTGATATGATAAGCTATGTTTTTTCTTTCTGACTTTTATATATAGTAGCCGTATCAAAGAAATTTTGCAACTCAACATAAGCATGCTGAAGTTTTTTCTATAATAGTCTGAGGTGTTCGCGTATATGCTTCCTTCTTAGCGGCCCTTTTGATCTCCTTAAACCTAACCACTGCCCAAAAGCAATTCACAATCTTTTGTTATTAGTATCAATGTCCAATGGTTCTTTAACATTATTCTTTTTCTTAATAATATCACTATAAACAAGATAAAAAATCTAGAAGAACTTCAAGTAAGTTAATAGAATTATTACTAGCAGATGCCTCCCTCAGTAATCTTTCAATAAGTAAGTCTTTAGCCAATATATTATGATGGGTCTTATTTTTTTTAGAAGATATTCTAACAGAAGGACAGAGAGGAATGCTTTTCTATTCCCTTTCCAAGTAATAAATATTGTCAATAGCAGACAATTTTCAAGTAGCAGATTGGATTCTATGCTAGTAAAATCATTAAAATTTTTATTGTTAAAATATATAGATATAATAATGAAATAAACATAAATGATTTTTTTTCCTAAAGGATTGCATGTTTTTGTAGAGAACAAATGAGCTCATCTCACCAAAGTACTAACTGACCCACTTTACTCAAAAGCAACCAAACAAGAAAAAACAATTTTGGCTATACTAAAGGCAATATATATCTGGGATAGATTAAAGGTAATGTTATCAATTACTAGAAGAATTTCATTATTCAGGCTATGAAGCATCTTGGTTTGATTCTGCTTATGCCTAAGTTTTTTATTTTTATATATACAGGCCTGTCTCGACAATTTGGTTTTAGTGGGTTCATCCTGTGATATAATGACCTCTCCCTTTCATTTATTATTTGATATTTGCATTGTAATTGTTGTCTTTGGTAAAAAAAATACAAGATAAATATTTGTATTTACAAAATATTGCATAAAATATAAGATTAGTGGGTTGAAAAATAAATAAATTGGATTATATATTGAAAGAAACCTCTCTTTATTGAAAAAATTTATACAAACTACAGTATGTTATATTCAGCATTCAATTTAAGTTAATTACGTGTCGCTATAATAATTTAACACTTTATAAAACTATTACACATCACTTTATTTAACATCATAATGATAATTTAATACATAACAAATAATTAAATTCCTTACTAAATTCGGCACCACAATTATTGAACATGGTAAATCAACAATCACATATTTCTATATTTGGGATCATTAATAACTTGTTAGAGAGCTTGTTTTTTGAGCTGGATCCACAAATTTAGAATAACCATTATGCGGTATATCCTATATGATTTTTTTAAATGCAACTAGATGTGACCTGTCACTTCGTTTCTGATAGTATTACACAATCTAATGAAATATAATAGAATAGTGCATAAATAAGTAACTATTAATGATAATAAATGCAAAGTAATATCTAGTATTGTAAAAGGATATACAAAGCATAAAATAGAAAGGTAAGAAACTTACTCAGAAAGTAACTAGTATAAACGTAGTACATGTACATAAAGACAGTAAAGATGTATATAGATGATAAACATTAAGTAAATTTAAAATAAACGTAATATGTAATAATTTTTTTGTTTCATATAAATACGAAATATATGATATAAGAAGGATTTAAACTTAGAGGTTAGAACATAAATTGACCGAAGTACACCTGATTTGTATAATAGGGAATGTGGCGGGCATATATGTAATAAAGTAAATAGCATCTTAATTTTAGTAAAATTCCCAACAAATATAAAAAGAAATAAAGTATTTACTATAGTTGTTAGACAAAACCTTTTTTGCTTGGCAATGAAAAACGAAACCCTTGATGAAAGATAAAACCTTAAATTCTGCTGACGAAAAATGAAACCCTAGTACTCCTGCTAAAAAAAAACTAGATTGATGAATCTTTATGATAATAGTAAATCCCTACTTTTCTCGCTAAATTACTACTGATGAAGCTATCAATAAAATAATAAATTATCTCTATAATTTTAGATATTTAACCCGTCAATAAATTATTAATGAGGCTTTTTATTTATATTTAATACTAAGATGTTTATTGACTTTTACATATATTTAGATTTTAAAAAGCCAATTACAGAAATTATAAATAGCAAATAAGCTATTAGCATCTATTTTTAATGCCAAAGATATTTATTGGCTTAACCTGGCTTGTATATTTAGATTTTGAAAAGCCAATTACAGAAATTTTATAATTAAAGATCTAAAAACAATATATGTATATACCTTTTATTAATTTTTACGTATTATCTATACTAATTTATTATTAATAAAAAGTCTTTTATTGATATTGATATACAGAAATATATGAAATAATCTTAATTGTGCTAGTTTACTTAATTGATAAATTATTTCTTAAGTTATTTATTAAAACTGATATAATTGTATGTTTTAAATTTTAGTCTTATATAAACATAAATGTAGGAGCCAGTATAGTTGCCATCCAAATCTAACTAGGTTGGGGAACTTTGGGACTTTCTAAAGTATTAACCACTATTTGGGACTAGTTAAAGCCATGAAACTTGTTCTAAACTTACTATATAAATTGGGATTTGAAACAAAATTTTAAATATATCCAATATGGATCAATAGTTATAACTACTTGGACAGCAACTATAGGAGCTAGTTGTGCTCTTACTTATACTTGCTTTTGTTTCTTATCAGTTTCATCACCTTTTATCAGTTTTGTCATCTTTTGTTAGTTTCATCACCTTTTACTAGTTTTGTCACCTTTTGTCATTTCGTTATTTGAGATTTTAGTTGACGAAAGATGAAACTAGGTTTTGCATTTCGTTAGCGTAAAACCTCAAGGTTTCGTCTAACAACTATAGTGCTTACTATTTATAATTTGATTACTTATATGAGTATATAATATTAAAAATATATAGTTTTTAAATAAATATGATAAGAACAAAAAAGCATAGCTAAAAAAGATGGTTATTTTTTAATATAAAAGTGTTAAATTAAGATAGACTACAGAAAAAGTTATTCATTCAAAAAGCATATCGATAAAACAGAATTAGGTAGATCCTCTCAATTACTAATTTTTATTTAGTATCATACTGATATTTTAGTATGATAATTACTACTAGCTACCCGAATAATTGTTCTGCCAATTCAGTTAAGCTATATATTTCGGGAATAATAATAATAAAATTTAGTAACAGATATATAATTAGATGACTAAGACTAAATATACTTGTCATACTTAAATTTCAATAGAAAGATCTATTTGTTTAAACAAAGCCTATATACGTAAACAAACAATTAAATTGTTTACTAAATATGGCAAATTAGCTAATGATTACATGTTTTCTATATTTGGGATTAGATTAGTTATACATACGTATGGACAGGGTTGGCACATTTGTCTATTGGTACCAATTGACCCCAGGTCTATTGACCAGATCCATTAGTTCCATTGGCTAATTCCTGGATCCAATAGACAAGTATATTAAATAACTATATACATATAAATTAATATATATATGGGGTGCTAGGCAAGTAAAATTTTTTTTAAACCTTTAAAATAAAATATCTCAGCAACTATTAAACCAAATTTAATAAAAAATTTTTTATTTTAATTCCATATAGTTATAGAATTAAAATAGAAAAAAATTTATCAAGTTTGGTTTAATATTTGTTGAAATATTTTGATTTAAAATTTAAAAAAAAAGCAATTTGCTTGGTTTCTACTAGCATCCTCATATATTACTTCTTACTTCTTATTCAGATATTCTATTTGCTGTTTTCTGTGAAATATAATCAAGGAATAATACAATTAAAATTTAAACTTTCACTGTGTTGAATAATATGATTTAAATGTTATTTAAAATTTTTAATTTTACAAGTATAAATAAATAATATATAAAAAAAAAGTATTAAATTATAGTTTATATTTTTTATTATATTTGTTTAGAGATTAATTTCTGCTAAATGTTTAAAAGATTTACAAAATAAAAATAGTATTAATATATTTTAATAGTTTAATTATAATTAATTTTTATAAAGTGATATTTTGATAAAACTAGTATAAATCAATAGATCAATGAACCAATGGATTATAGTATTGGTCTCACAGGTTGAAAGATAAAAAATCAGGCACAAATCAGGTACCCGATTTTAAACTGATTACTGCCTAATTACCACCTAATTTATGCATATTTTTGTACCAAAAATTTGGTACAAAAATATGCATAAATCAGGTGTTAATCAGGCAGTAATCAGTTTAAAATCGGGTACCTGATTTGTGCCTGATTTTTTATCTTTCGATCTGTGTTTGTATTAGTATAGCAGAAATCCATCATAATTTCGCCATTTTTGCCCTTTACACATGTATTTAGATGCATTTCGGTATCTGTGTCATGCCCTAGAAGTTTCTTCTCCTCTTCAGATAGAGGCTAGTCTCTAACTTCTTTGCTTCCAGCCTATTTGAAATATTTGATTATATTGCGTACAACTGCAATTAGGTGTATATCATTTGTGCCAAAATATTCTGCTACGTATACATCTTCATGTTGTATTGTTGCATGCTGCTTGTTATATAAGATGCTTCTTTCTCTCTCTGTCTGTTTGAAAAAGCCCATAAAATTCTCTAGATTTGCCATTTTGTACTGATTCTATGAACCTTTCTGTTTTTACACGTGATGCTATGTGAGAAATTTATACATGTAAAAATTGTTATTTGTATAATACCAGTTGTTGATTAGTCACGTTGTTTACTTTTTTGGCAGCTTGACGTGTTACGTGTTTGTTTGTTGTTACAGTGATCTGTGTTACAGGGTCAAGGCCGATTCCCCAAAAATTCTGTTTTTTTAAAATTTCCTTACGAAAGTTGTCTATTTGGTCCATACAGCTCTTATCGTAGAGTTGGACTAAATATGTTTCTAAGTACCTCTAGATAGATTTTTGTACTGCTCCTTTTTGCTTAAGCCTTGGAGCCTTGCTAGCTAGTGGACTTGTTATTGTTTTTGTATATTTTCTTTAACTCAAAAATTGGTACGAGGATCTACAGGGAAGAGCTCTGTGTATTTTGATATGAATATTTTTTCTTTTGTATTAATATTATCAATAACTACTTATTTAATTTTCTGATAGTATTTTTAACAAAAACAGCATGCAGTATAAATTTTCTGCATTTGAACCGCAGATTATTTTGATCTGGCTCTGAAATCTAATAAAATTTAAAAATTTTTAAAGTTTTAAATGAAGATATCTCAATGAATACTTGACTAAATTCAATAGAATTTTTTATATTTGAATTCTGCTAATTTGTTGAATTCAAATAAAAATATTTCATTGAATTTGATCAGGCAGTTGCTAAGGTATCTTTGCTCAAATTTTAAAAAAAAATCAAAATGTCTATCAAAATAGAAGCTATACTGAATTATTTTCAATACTTTGAGCAAAAATATCTCAATAACTATCTAATCAAATTCGATGAAAAATTTTTATATTAATTCTACAGATTATTAAAATTTATATAAAAAAAATTAGTTAGGTGATCATCAAGATATCTTTGCCCAAAGTTAGAGAAAATTCAAAACATCAAAGTTGTGCAAATTATTTTAAAAATTTAAGCAAAAGTATTTTTATAACTGCTAACTTTGCAGAAACCTTTGATTTTGCTAAATATATAATAAAAATATAATTAAAATATAATTAAAATATAATTAAAATATAATTAAAATATAATTAAAATATAATTAA
>CAJVPY010000356.1:0-28418 GCA_910591965.1 Dentiscutata erythropus | reverse complement strand
AAGTGCCGTCCCTGGGATTTGAACATGGGATCTTTCCATAACGTTTGGTGAGGGTGACAACTAGACCACTTCACTAAGTCACCACACCTCATAGTAGACTATTGTTAATTAACACCAGCTTTATATATTATATTAGTATTATGAGAGTACAACTAGTCACATATACAACTTTTGATTGTCTAATTAAATAGTCTGCCAGAAGTGTTAGTGCTATACTAGGGGTTCTACACTATATATTATACCTATAGCCTAACTAGTAAGCTATCTATTTAAACTCTCTAGCTTTAACTGATATTATATATTTTCTCCTAATATACTCTTTTTGGGAGTAATTTACCATTAAAGACCCTAAGACTTTAGCTAACAACAAAAGGTATTTATCCTTGTGGTAAACCCAACAAAGTGGTACATGTCTCACATATGTATTTTCCTGCATGTTTGATAATTTTTTTCTAATTAGTATATATTGTCTGCTGCTATTGTGTTCATATCTCATACCACCTTTTAGAGTGCTACTATAATACAATCTTTCTAATTAGACACCTATTATGCCTTTGCAAGGTTTACAATAACCCTGGTCTTTGCATTTCAGCTATCTTTTTACCCAGATTCTTTATCAGTCTATTTTTTACTTCCAGCTAGTAATCTGGAAAGATTAGTCTGCCCAGGCTTTAGGTATTTTATGGTTGCTCTCCTCTTTGGTTTATACTTTCAGAGCATATATCCTTTTTTTCTGGTATATTAGCCTGGCAATGCATTGGTATGTCTCTTTACTCAAGAACCTGATCGATTGGTTCTCTGAACTCAGGCCCTAGTTCAAATTCAGCCTTTCTGTGGTATTATCAAAAATTACTGCTACTTCTAACTCAGGACTTCCCCAGGCGAGTTCTCTGTAGTTTTACTAATCCTCAAGCTTTATGCAATCTTTTTGGTCTAATGCCAATCAAATCTTTCAAATGCAGACATGTACTTCTCTTGAACTAGTGACAAACAGACTTCCATGCATGCATTGGTACAACTCAAGTTACAGATCTTTAGATCTTATAATTACTACTTTAGTCACAGTAATACAGACCTATTTTTCAAAATCATTGTTTGTAGGATTCAAACTCTAGATCTGCCACCTAGTGGGGTAACAACTAGACCACTTCACTAAGCTGCTACACTCTCTAATGCTGTATTAACCAATAATATAATTAAATATTAATTAATATAAAACTTACTTATTCTGATTTTCATATAGATCATGCTTACTTTGAAGGTGACTGCATATATTTCCCATACTACTATCATGAATAAATTTGTGATTGTACTCACTTCTTTATCACTTAAATTCATCACTTTGACTTTATACACATTGTATATTCCATCTTTACTCTGTTTAAAATGTTTCTACACCCAATTAGACTTCACATATTGCTATTTAAAATTCTGATAATTTAATTTTCTTTTTTTTGTACTAGGAGATTGTTAATCTAAAAAAGGTGCTACACTATTAGACCTAATAAATATATTATTGCTGGCCTCATAATTTGAATCAAAAGATGTAAATTCTTTTAAAAGTTCAAAAGATATAGATTTTTTTAAAAATTTATAAGTATTATGCTTATTATTGCTTTCATTATCACTCATTTTTAAAAAAAAAACTAGCTAAAATAAAAGAAATATTATTATATCTAGTTTTAAAGTATTGAAAGTATTAAAATTGTACAAAAAAAAAAAAAAGATAATAAACCAAAAATATATATATAGTATAGCAAAGAACTTCTTGTCTAGGTATTGGTATTGAATGATATTGGAAGTTATATAAAAAAAATCTCATTAATTTTTAAGAGATAAAGACAGCTAAATATTATTGTATATTACTAAAAGTATTAAAAAATGTGAAATAAAGTAGGAAACCAAAAAAAAACAATCTTGTATTAGTGTTGAAAATCACTTAACAAAAAAAAAAATCAAAAAAAAAACAAGCTCAAAAAAAAAATCAATTTAATTTATTTTATTATTGGTAATGTTAATGTGAAAAAAGTTACATTTTAATTTTTTGGTTAATGATATATTTAACCTAATTTGACCTAGGTTATAATTTTTGAATCTGGGTCACTCGTTTTAACATAGATAATCTGAATTATTATAAACCAATTCAAAACTCTAGTATATATATATGTATAGAGTTATAATGAGAATGTGTACAGTATAAGTTAGTAATATAAAGTAAAATATTATATGATATAATTTTTTTTTTTAATATTGAGATGACTACTTAGATCCCTAGCACTTTATTCATTTAAACAGATAGGCTATATGTCTGAAGACTAGCTTTATATATTATATAAGTATTATAGAAGTATAACTAGTTACACATACAACTTTTGATTACTTAATTAAGTAGTCTGCCCGAAGTATTAGTACTATACTAAGAGTTCTATACTAGATGTTATACTTATATTCTAACTAGAAGGCTATCTATTTAAACTCTCTGACTTTAATTGACATTACATATTTTCTTCTAATATACCTCCATATAGAAAGTAATTTACCATATAAGACTCTAAGACTTTAGCTAAAAACAGAAAGTATTTATCCTTGTAGTAAATCCAACAAAGTAGTGCATATCTACACATATATTCAACTGCTTGTTTGGTAATTGTGCTGCTATCACTAAGTTTATATTTTAAGCCAACTTTTGAAGTACTACTATAATCTAATCTGTATCTCAAGCCACAACCTTTCTAATTAGTTATCTAATATGTACTCCTGCCCTTGCAAAGTTTACAACAGCCCCAGTACTACATTTTGACTATCTTCTTATTTTGAAACTTCATTAGTCTTTCTCTTACTTCTAGCCAACAACCTGGAAAGGTTGGTCTGCCCAGACTTTAAGTGTCTAAAGAATGCAATCTTTTGGTTCATATTTTTAAAGTATATACTCTTTTTTTCTAATGTGACAACCTGGCAATTCAGCTAGTGTGTCCTTCACCATAGAACCCAATTGCTTGGTTTTCTGATCTCAGGCTCTTGGTCCAAATTAAACCTTCATGTAGTACTATTGAAAATTACTACTACTCCCAACTTGGGGCTTGCCAAGCCAGTTTTGAACCTTCTTGTTTTTCAGTATTACCAACATGCTAAATATCTGTATAACCCAATATTATACAAATGCCCCAACGTGACAACTTTCCAATACAGGCACTGGTGTAACTCGAGATTACAAATTATTCTAAGTCCCAATCTAATAAAGATCCATTACTATAACACAAATATTTTTATTTAAAATATTGCTAGTAGAATTCAAACTTGGTACTATAGTCAAGCTAGTTTGGGAGTGTGACAACTCTACCACTTTACTAAGTCACCACACCTTCATAATATGATATAATAAAAAATTATTTAAATAGTTTTTATTATAAAGAAGAAATCATTTAGATCTAGTCTAAAGTATAAACAAAGCAAATAGATCAGATTCTGTAGCTATTATTAAATACTTCAGGAATAAATACAAAATATCATCGAAATCATTAATGAAAACTTTTACAACCTTCTATCTTTTAAACTCAATAATCAATAATATGATCAATATCATTTATTTTTATCAGTTCTGCAATACTTCTTTGGTACAAGACTTACTTAAAATAAAAGTAATAACAATCAAGCTATTATCAACTAAAATAGAAATAGTAGAATTATTAATCACATGCTTAAAAATCTAGCTAAATAATAAGAATTAAATAATATAGAGAAATTATAATAATAATAAATATGTAAAATATAATAAAAAACTAATAATACATATATGCAATAAAAAAATAATAATAATAAAATATTAAAAAAAAAGTCAGTTCCTCTCTTACTTCTAGCTAGCAACCCAGAAAATCAGTTTGTCTAGATTTTAGATACCTTATAGTCTCCCTCTCTCTAGTACATACTTTTAGAATATATATACTTTTTCTCTAGTACATCTAGTACCTAGTAGTTTAGCTGATATATCTTTACTTAAGAATCTGATTATTTGGTTCTTCAATTTTGGGCTTTGGTTCAAATTTAGCCTTCTTGTAGCACTATTAAAAATTTATTGTTATATTCTAACTTAGAACTTTCCAAATAGATTTTTAGTTATTCTGATCACCTGAATTTATTTGTACACCAAAGCTCCTATTTTAGATAATGTTATCAAAATTACAGATTTCTAGATCTAACTAATAATTAATAGCTATCACCTCTTATTTTTTAAAATTGTTACTTGAAGAAAGTAACAATTTAACTACTATACTAAGCCACTACATCTCTCTTTAAAAATTTAATTATATATTATATAATCTAGTTAATCAGCAATGAAATCACATAGATGAATAAAGTAAGCTATTAGTAAGATTATAAATATATAATAAATGGCATGCCTCTTACTAAAATGGCCTATAATAGTTATATATATATATTAGATATGTATACATTATTTCAAAAAATTGATTAATTAACTAGCAATAGTGCTTAAATAAGATGTTTTATACTCTTAAAATCATTCCTAATCTTTAAATTTAGCTCTAAGTTCATAATAGAAAAATTTGACAGACTTAAAAATTTTATATATAAAACAAAGTTTATAAAAACTAAAAACAAATATAATATATGAAAAAAAACATTGTATTTAACTTTTAAGTTATACATATAACTTATATTTTTATATAATTATTCTATCTTATTATACTGTAGTAATACAAGATGTTAGCATTAGTGCTTAATGTTGTGGTTAATGCTTGGCACAATCAAGCAAAAAACTTGATAGCTAAATACTTGATTAAGTTTATATCAATCACAGATCAAATTAGCATATAACATACTGTATATATGATTATTTGCTATCTGATTTGCAGAAGCCCTAATTTTCCTGCTACTTCTAATTGGTATGGTAAATATTGTCTCTGATTGGCCGAATTACATAGTCCTTTACATCAGCAAAAAAAAAAATAAAGATAAAAAATTTAATTAATCAAATAAAAATAAGAGAAAACATTGACTTTGTATATAAGTTACAATAATTTGTACAATAATTAATTCGTACAATAGGGTTTTTCATAAATGAAAATTTTGACATTTTCATATCCATGTAAATCACTTTTTTTAAAACATTTATCAAAGGTATCTCAACGACCACCTAATCAAATTCGATGAATTTTTTTATTTTAATTCTTCGGACTCGTAGAATTCTAGCAAAAAAAATTCATCGAATTTGATTAGGTGGTTGTCAAGATACCCTCAATCAAAGTTAGAAAAAATATTGCTATAGCTATTACAGTATTTTGATACACATTTGGATTTTTTCAAAAAACTTTGATTGAAGGTATCTCGACAACTAGTTGACTAAATTTGATGAAATTTTTTTCATTTTAATGCCACATACTAATAGAATTAAAATAAAAAAAAGTTTTTTAAATTTGGCCAGATAGGTGTTGAGATATCGTCACTCAAAGTTCAAAAAAAAAACTTAAAAAAAAAAAATTCAAAAAGAGAGTGGGTTAAAAAATAAGCGAAAGAAAGACAACTTTAAAAAAATTAGTCAAGAAAAAAAAAAAGACCTTTTTCTATTTTTTCGACGTTCTATTTTTTCTGATATTCTATTTTTTTGACGTCTTATTTTTTTTACATTCTATTTTTTCATTTTTCAAAATGTATATTTTTTTATATACTTAATCTTTATTAAATTAAAATAATAAACAATATATTCATTTATACATACTAGTCATTAAAAGTTTTTTTTTATTATATAAGAAAAAAAATTTCTACAAATTTTTGCTTAAATATATATGTGTATACCGATACAACAAAAAATAAATAAAAAATAAATTAATACTTATTTTGTTTTACAATTTTTGTATTTGGCGCTATATTATAAATTGGTTCATTGTTATTAGTAATTTGCGCAACAGATTCTAATCTTGCGATACTTGATCTTTCTATTTGGGTAGCTTGCTAAAGGGCCATTTTAAGATTATAAATATCTTCACCTTTTATATTTTTCTATTCATTAACAATTGCAGCAAGATCTTCTTGCAGTTTCACAAATTGAACCTCCTTATCATCATTATTTATTCGATCTGCATAAAAACAATCAGATTCCAATATTTGTTGCTCATTTGTTATGTCTTCATTGTAAATATTATTGTTTGCTAATATAGTAAACACATGCTTACATGGCAATTGTCATGATTGAAAATCATGACAATTGCAAATATAAGAGGCAGTATTAAGGTTATTATTATTATCATTTGTAAGATCTTTTTTTCTTACAGAATACTCAATGTCATCATTTGTTAATGAATGTATTATCTACAAATTAGGCTAGATATTAAAAATATTGTTACTATGTGTTGTCTCTATAATTTCTCTAATACATTGCTGGCACAATCATGAGCTCATTCTGCCTACTTTTAAATTATTAAGAAAGACTGAAAAATTTATATCATGAAGTACAATCTCTACAAGAAGGTGCACTTCACCATCAAGTTGTCTACCTGTAAATTAGAGTAAAAAAATACTATTGTTAATTTTTTTATTTATTTAAGTGACAGAAAAAGAAAACATATAAATTATTTTACTCATTTTACAGTGAATTCTACTTCTAAGAAGTCTTTAGAGATAGAATTCACTATAAAATGAGTAAAATAATTTACACATTTTCTTTTCTCATCACTATTTATTTATTTATTTTTTAAATTTTTTTGATTTTCATTTTTAATTTTTTTAATTTTTAATTTTTATTTTCTTATTAATAATTTAACCCATTTTAATTTATTAATTTTACCTGGCCGCTCTCTTAAATAAGAATACTTTAGCTTATGATGGAATGATTCAATTAAATTATTAGTATCTATCATATCTTTAGAAATACCTCTTGTACAAACTATTCACATATCATACTTTGGATGCCACCAGTGGTTAAAGTAATCAGCAAAATTATTTATTACCTCAGAGCCTATCTCTCGCCAATGATTAATTGTCTCTATAACTTGTGTTTGGGCTTCTGTATCACCCCACCTTTCTATTTTGAGTAGTCTCCAGAGATCACTCCAAACAGTTTCTTTTAATGGATCATTATTTGTGCTACGTTTGTAGCATAGCTTTTAACTCCAAGACTGCATAACATAGAAGTGACACAAAAATACAGAGCTATAGAAAAAGTTTCTTGATATATTTTTATTTCTTCTCCTATATCATCAACTATAAAGATATCTGGCTTCTATTCTTTATTTTTATGCCTTAAAAAATTGAACCATTCCTTTAACGTTGATGTTTGTTTAAATTTACTTATAAGAAATACAACTAGATATTCACTACCCGCAACTGGATAGTGTATAATAAGTGTAAATAAATAATATCCATGATGATTCATTTCATGTGTTCTATCTAAACACACTACTCTTGCATGTTCCATTAATTCTTGCTGCTCTTTAGTTTAGAACATAAAAATAAATCCAATATTATCTACCTTGTTGTGTTCTCTATATATACAAATCCCACCCTTGCTAATTATATTATTTTTTTACATATCCAAAGAACAGAACTCATCTTTATCAAAGTAGGCAGATGTTTTTATTGTATTATAGACAATTGTATAGATATCATCACGCATTATTAACCCATCTTGTAGTACTTGCATATTATTCAAATGATATTTATAAAAAAAATAAATAAATAAAATTTCAATTAAATATTCTAATTGTACCCAGGTGCCTTACTCTAATACTATATTAGTATATTCTAACCATATTTGAAAAATATTTAGATATTAAAGTGAGACACCCTTATACATATATAGAATAATAATAAATGATAATATTAAACAGTACCTGATTTTGCAATTCAATTGCCTGGAATCGCATGAATTTATGGATGCTAAAAATGTCAAACCCTTCAAGATCATGCTTTTGAATAAATTGGCGAATATTGTCCAAAAGAGAAAGCATATATAGGTCTGAAAGTTGGCTATAATAATAGTTATAATGTTTATAGTAATATTTTAAAGTAACTGTTGATGAGTTAACAGGATGTACAACACTAATATAACTTTTACACCCGCATTTTTTTGTTTCTTTTTGTATTAAATATGGTTTTTTATTTGGATTTTTTCCAGTAGTACTTGTATATTCCCCATAACGATGGCAAAGCCATCTTTCAGTCTACTCAATTTTTTTTTGCACCTCTTTTAATCTTATGATCATGCCGATTATAACTAAGGCCAGCCTTCTCAAGGCTTTTAATCTACTCTACATATTTATTTACTGGTAAATAATATGTTTTAGCCTTTTCCACCTCTTGTGTTTCTTCTGGATCATCATCTGTAGCCTCTCATGCTTGACCAGTTCCATCTGATGCATCTAGGATTGAGTCAAGCATGTTATCAAGTTCGTTATCGCTGATATCCATATCAATATCCTCTTCAATATCAAAAATATTATCAGACAAAGCTAACATATTAAACAAAATCAAACAATGAAATGATTTTAAATATTTTTTTAAATATTTTTTTTTAATTTTATTTATTTATTATTATTATTATTATTATTATTATTACAGTACGATGGATTTAGAAGAATCGGTAAAAAAAAATTTAATCGATCATGCAAGAATTAAAGAGCTGCTAAATTCAAACGAATTGCTAAACGTTAATATTAAAAAACAGAAAGAATTATTTAAAAAAAAATTTATCAAATACGTAATCAAAAGTAGCACTTGCGGTGCATAAAGAATATTTTTCTTCACCTGATCGCCCAATCAGAGATAATATTTACCGTGCCAATCAGAAGTGGGGGGGAAATTAGTAAACCCCTGAGTTGCTTGATTGCTAGCTGTGACTACATAATAAGTCCATTGAATTTTATAGTAAATGTATATTTGGTGGCATGAAGCTCTTGTTATAATTAGTGTTGCAAACTTAATTAAATTAATTTTGTATTATAAAAACAAAAAAACAATATTAATTATATTTTTGCATTTTTAATAATTATTGTAGTTTTCAAAGCCTGATAATGTATGTACAAGTTTATTTAAACTATGTACGATCATGTTGATTTAATTGTTTTTGATTTGAACTTTGTAATTAATAACTTATTTGAAAGTGACACTTGCCAATATTCTTTCATACCTTTAGGAACATTAGGACAAATGTTTGCTTCCATTTATGCAGGACGTCCATAGTTCCAATACTTTGGGCAATAATAGCAAGTCGCACTACGATCGTTAATGTCATTACTTGTTATATAATAATCCCAAATTTTTTTTTCTTTTGGGCGATCTGCACTTTTTTGTTTATTTTGTTTTTCTGAATACGTATCACTTTGGTTTGACATGTTTAAAGATAAATTTGTAAAAGCTAGTCCGTCGATTATATTAATAGAAACAAGTTCGAAGAGATTTTAACAATAAAATTATCTATTTTTATTATACGTATGTAAATAGTGATAGCATAAATTAGGCATACGATTTTTTTCATAAATAATGATAGTTTAAATCAATCATACAATTTATCAATGACAAAAACTATTATTGAATTACTGTAATTTTTGTAACTATTGTAATTTTTGTATCAATAATACTGTAGCTTTTCGTAATTTAAATTATTTTTGAATTTAATATAATTACGTTTGCAACGCTAGTTTTAATGTTCACTTTTTTCATATAGAAGTGTTAAAAATAAAAATTTGTCTTTTTATTAATCATAAGTTTAAGTCTATTATGAAATATCACGTGTGTTGCTTTCTATTCGTTTACCTTAACTAATAAGTAATAAATTGACACAGCCTAGTAGCAAGCCTTAATCATTTAATACTATATGGTTGCAACGACACCAATATCAGATTTGAATTTTCTTTCTACATATATATATAAATATATATAATTTTATCGAATTTGTTAATCCTTGGAAGAGATTTTTTTAATTGATCTTTGAAATGGATTTAGCTGTCAGACAAGATTGTTAAGCATCAATAAGAATATGCTCAAAAGAAATTAAGTATAAATTAATGAAGGAAAATTGATTGCGAATGAGCGAATTGTATATGTGCATTTTAAGAACCAAATTATTATTTGTAAAATCTAAGAAACATTTCATTAGATTTCTATTCGCAGTTATGCATATTATATATATTCACTGATTCTGTAATTTATGCTTTGATCGATTCAAACCCCATTTTTTATGCTTTGACAATATTACTCAAGTATTCAAGAATATTGCATTATTATCTGTTATGTAATTATTTCGAATTCAAATAGGATCTATAATATTCCACGATCCAGTTTAAAATTTCACCAGTGTTAATAGATGTCACAGCTGATGCTGAAATTTTGGGGTCTCTATTTAGAACTATAAGACACTTTAATTAATAAACCTAAACTCTACTCAAACTATTGTATGAAGACTAAAAAAATCCACCCCAAAAAATTTTAATAAAATAATCAAAATTTCAACATCAGCCGTTTTCAGCATCAGCAGCGACAATATATATTGTCTTTCCGCGAATTACATCATGTGACAATACTGTAGTTAAAAAAAGTCTACCGTTAAAAATTTGTGATTTACATATCAAATGTAAAAAGGTTTGTAAATAGTTTTTAATTAATTCGAAAAGCATTTCACGCATGTGATATACGTTGGAATGAGTCCGGCGTACCGGAAATTAATTTTATTTAAAGAATACATACATCAGTTGCGATTGATGTACAAATAAATTGAAACAGGATATGCACCCGGATCAAGATTGCACCGGTGGGTTCCCGCCTGCGTAACGCAGGCCGGCCGACAAATGAAATAAGCAGTTGCCACGAAAATGGCAGGATTCGAACCATTCCCACTTGATGTGCTTGGAATATCTGATTCGGATTTTTTTTTTCGGATTAAGTAGTAGTATTCCATAAGGCATGTATCTATGGGAGGGTGGGATAGGGTCACAAATAGAGTGTTTGGTAATTCAGTTAGATGTTGAACACGTATGTGGCTGCATTGCTATATATACTGTTATACTTATCTATGCCTCGGTGGATCTTGCTTGTGAGCTGCGATTTCCTCATGTTTTCCTCATAATTACCGGATCTGAAAGTTGATGAAAAGTTCTGTGTATTTCCCATGACGTGATCTTTGCACTGCGGAAGTCATGTCTGACTAGTATCCAAATCGTAGTTGAAAACCAACTACTGCATATAGTTGAACAATAATCGATCGAAAATTTTTTAACCAACTAGTTGTTGGTTGATTATCTACATAATACGTAGAATTTTTTAGCCAATCAGAATAGTTTGAAATAATACAGAAAACACGTGATTATTTATTATACCAATCAAATTTATTGAAACCATGTGACTATTGGTTGCAACTAATCGATTGGAAAAATTTTAATCAACTAGTCTGAGCCTTGGTCTATTTTCTCATAACGCTAATTTGCTGCGCTGCCCGGAGTTGCGTTGACCGGTGCACGATTTATATTTAGCTGTGTTTACGTGCCTGGTAGGCATAGCATCCCTGTTTAGCCATCTTTTCGAGCATATCAACTTGAAGACTAAATTTCTCTTGCCCTATATACGTTTATTAGGATCCACCTTACTTCGTCGACAACCCAATTAGCCGACATCACTCCAGGTGACAATTTACTCTGCAATTAATAAAACGTTAACCCCAACCCTTCGGTGAAATGATTTCAGTGAAGTGATCAGCACAGTGTGTATGAATTGTAGAAGTGTTTATTTTTCGGAATATAGTCAGTTACTAGTTTATATTATTAACCAATCAAAATTAATTTTCATACAAAATTTAATTTTGAGAAATTTCGCTATAAATTATAAGATAAAAAGGGCATTATGACGAATTGATAATATTTCGACCGTATCACATGATCTATTAATCGAATATTTTTGGCATCATGCGATTCGTCTCATTAAGCTGAATCAAATGATAACAAAATCATGTGATTAGGATCTACAGGATCCGAAATATCTTTTTATTAAAAAAATAAAAAATTTGGGTACTGGGGGTATTCTGTGAATCGTGATATCTCGGGATCCTGTGATCAGAATTGAATGAAATTTATACCATTCGATTCCTATCATCGAGAAGAAACGAATGATGTTAAAATCATCAAATTCTGATCACGGAGTCATGAGATATAACGATTCGTCAAAATACCCTTTTATTACAATTATATATATTACCCTTTAAACATGGATATTTTGTGATCCTGTGATCAAAATAGAGTGTTTCTTATACAACCCGATTTCTTTCGGTAAGAAGAATTGTTTGGTATAAAAATTGTTTGATTTTGACTGTAGAAGCTTAAAAATTTTTAAAAAACTGCATTAGTTCGAATATCTCGTGATCCAGTGATCAGAATCGTATGAAATTTGTATCATTCGATTCCTCTTTATGAGAGGATTCTAATGCCCAATCTTTGTCCAATTCTTATCACGGGATCACGAGATATCGCAATTCGTTACAATACCCCACTTCGTCACAATACCCTTTTACCTTATAAAGTCAGATAAATTGACATTTGTACAGTAAGTAAATTGTTCGCAAAAACATTTACGTATATGATAAAATTTTCACGTAACTTTTTATTTAATACTTTCTGCGTTTTACGTGCTTTAAAAAAATCATTTTTTTTTTCCATAGACACATAGAATGCAAATCCATATTAATCAAATTTTATAATATGTTACGAGTCTAGTTGATTTTTAGGTTGAGTTAAACTTGACCTGGGTCAAAATGTCTCCCAGAATTTTAAGGTTAATTCGGCCAGAATTATGTAGATGTCGGACGGGGTTTTTAATTTATTAATTTGTCAAGTTTAACTCAAACTAAAAACCAACTTGACTCGTAACATATATATGTAATTGTTATTGCGAACAATTTACTTATTACACAAATATCCAATTTTACTTAGTATCTTAACTTTTATACATAGTAACATTCAGAGATAACGATAATAATTGGGTTTGTTAGCTACTTAACCAATAAAAATTATTACACATGATAAATGACCTAAAACTAACCTAATGACCAATGACCCGAATGACTGATCATTATTTGATGATATTTGAATTTTTGATCAGTTATGGCATGATTTCGTTTAATTGTCGCATATCCATCAGTTATAATTCCAACCAAAATTGTTGATCACTTGACCAGATCTTGAGTAAAATAATTTAAATTTTGGCCAAATGATCGACAATTTTGATGCGCCGATATGGTGGAGGAAAGAATCAATTAATAAACAATAAATTTTGCAAAAATTTTGATTTTTAGATATTTGAAGTTACAATTTCGTTTAACGTTCACCCTCCACCTCCAAAAGCTCCCCTGAAATTAAACAGGTCATCAGAACGTTCATTATGTCTTGAGATTCCAATAAGTCACATGTTTATAAGCCAATTTTCGCTGCAATTAAGCTTCACAAGGGAACGTTAAACGAAATTATAATTTATTTATAAAATTTATACAAAGATAGAAAATACAAACTTTAAAAAGCTATTGAAAATTTTATTAATACAAAACCGTATTTATTCCTTAAATGAAAAATGTTAGAGTTAATTAAGAATATTTTTTGAAAAAATTGATGATTTGGACTCTTTTTTCAGCACCTAGCTCAAATACCTAAAAACTACTGTATTGCTTTATCGTTTCAGGCTCTTTTGAAAACAAATTTAAAGATACTCTTCTCTTATTAATATAAAATAAAAGAAAACACGTCGGCATAGAAATCACACATTAAAATGCCTTTCTATCGTAAAATTTTGAAATAATGGCACATACGTTATTTTGAATTGCGGCCCGAATTAAGGTTATTTTGGGCAACATTTCGAAATTAAACCTGGGCATTGTTTCGATAATTTTGCGTTACTTAAAGATAAGTAAAGACCAAATGCGCAAAAGACAGTGTAGAACTACCGAATGCACTAGGTGCTAGAAAAAAAAAAAAAGAATACGTAAAATATATAAATTGAGGAATGAGACAAACGAGGAAGAAAAAGATACTTATTAGTAACTAAGCCGAAGAATCCATATTGCATAGAGACCTCTCTAAATACATTCATAATATGCACAGACTATATGAATTCTATTTAAACGCGCAGAAAGTTGTCACATACTAGTCATACTAGTTCAACTCCAAGTCTGTATACCGTAATTCTTTTTTGCTAATGAAATTGCACGACTTTCTCGAATTATTCATATGGTCAAGGAAAGCTTTAAAGAGGTTACAATCTCAACACTTCACACCATAATCAGGTAATTTTGTTGTAGCGCAATTGTTTTATTGCTTATTATGGATGTAAAGAGTTGCACATGCACTTCACTTTAACATGAAACACAGCAATTTCCTTATTTCGCATACAACCCCTATAAAAAAAGTAGATTTCTGTATTTACTCAATAAGAACTTTCTTCGTTTTTGAGGCTACACAATAATTTTCGCGATATGTAAACTTATTTGCAAATTTTTTTTTTTTTACAAAGAATTTTGATCATGAGATCATTTAGTGGAAGTATACTTCTTACAGGACAAGTTTGGTATTGAAAGGATTGTTCAGTTAATTCGTTTTTGAGGATCTTCAACGATACGTTACTCAATTACACAAATTACCTAATTATTTGTTAGACAAAATAAAGTTTATCATTGTACATACGAAACAATGAGTAACTATAGGCACCTAGAATTTTATTGTCACGTGATCACCAGTTGCGTGTAATCCTTCGATTAGAAATACGATGAAATTTATTTCATAATAAACATATTTTAGCATATTTAATTTCTAGTTTGACATATTTGCACATATATGATGTAAGGCTTTATTGTAAGTCCATGCTTATTAAAAATAACATTCTTTGTCACCCATTCTTGTTCGCTTATTTATGTACAATTTATTAATTTCTGAATTCCTTAAAGATTTCATATTTCCTTTTTTGACTACTTGATAAAAATGTTTAGCGTGACAACGTGTTCTCGTGGAAAAGAGATCCCTATCATTTTCTGCTCTTTTAGAACCTATTCAATATGTGGAACGACACTCGTTACTTCATTCATGTTATCATTGATAATGAACTTGAGGTCCTTCTAAATTCGTCGAACACCAATTTTTTTTCTCCGAAAAAGAAACGAACATATTAACTTACGTACAGGACCCACATTTTATTTTTCTATTGGAAATAACTTGCCAAATCCTCAATAAGTCATAAAGAAATTTCTGTGAATCATCATGTGTTATTGCGATAACACTTTAACCTTAAATAGTTAATCAATTATCGTAATATAAGACGCGTAAATGCTCATGAAATATTTTCAGCTCAATCAAAGACAAAGAAAAATTAAAATTAAGAAAAGATCAGTCGCCAATGTTTTCTTAAGTAATAATAATAAAACAAACCAAAACAAATAGATAATTTTTATATTATTTTATCGTTTACCTTCACATATTAAAGTATTTTAAAGTATTTATGTACACACCCCTGCAAAAAGCGTGAAATTTTAGAAAAAAGATAACATTGTTAAATTTTCAGCATTAATTAAACAGTAAATATACTTTAGAATTAAATACATACTATTCGGAATTTATAATGGTAAATTGTTATTTATTTTTTATATTGCGGTTTGCAAAAATTCCGTGAAATTTTTTGTACCTGATGATGTCTGATTTCTTAAAATCATATATCGTATGATTTTTTTTTTTGATCTACAAGTAATAATCTACTTATTTGTCTCTGGCGTTTACAACTATTAAATTTTTTTTTTTTATATTGAAAATATTGAATATATTATTATTCCGAAATTAAAGAAAATAAAAGAAAATTACATTAAATTAAATTATTAAATTTGATAACTAATTTTTTTTTTTTATTAAACTTTTTTTCGATTAGTAGTAAAGTTCTTCTTTTGCATATTCTAAAACATCTAATCCAACTTTCTAATAAAATTAGTTAGACTCTATTACAAATTACAAATGCAATGACAAATACAATAAATATACTTTATCAGGCCAGTGTCTGACCTATAACTTATTAATATATATACTATATATTCCAATAAAATAAACGAATAAACATAAAATTTTTGCAATAGTTCACATAATTATCATAATGAATCATAGTTATTAGAAGAAATTTATTAATATTTGAATAATTGTATATTTCTTTATTTTAATTATGCCGTAATCTCGCTTACAGTCAATTATTCATATTTGCAAATATATATTTTAATAATAAACACATAATTAATATTTATTAAAGTTATTCTTTTGTATATATATTTTAAGACATAAAAAAGTTCAAAAGTTTCAGTTAATTTTTAAATTTTTATTCAGAAATAATTTTTTTTCACCGAATTTCAAATCTAATAAATAGGGGGAAAATACGTTTATAATACATAAACTACGCCTAAGATACATAAGATGCACAAACTGTAAACTATTACGATGACTATGGATCGGTATATATTACTTAATACTCTAAAATAGAAATTTTTAGGCAAAAAAAAAGGCAACTTTATGCATAAGTTATATTTCCGTTCAATTGTGGTGATTAAGTGAACCGTTTTTTGTGTCTTGTTACATAATTTTTAATTTTTGTTACATAATTTTAGAACTCATTTACTAAATTTATGCATCAATTTATAGTTTAATTTTTACAATGAAAATTCTAATTTTATAATCTACTATTTATGGCATAAATACTGTATTTCTAAAAATTGTCACTATGAAAATTAGATATTTTACGTTTTAAAGGTCTTTACTAACTTAATAGGTTTCCTATGAATTTTTTTTCTTTAGATCGATTCATGTGTGAAGGACTAATTTTGTTATTATGCATGGTCGTATGCATAGCGATAGTAATAGGCGTAATAATTAGCTACGTACTGTACGTACGTGCGTGCATATCGGCCGATTATTTTGATCAGACTCCAGAAATTAGCCAATCACTATTTAAAGAAAAATTACCAAGTGAATTTTTGCTTAACAAAGCGAATTCCAAAAAAAAAAGCCTTATAACTTGCTTTGAATATATAATAACACCAAAAAGGGTGGGCGTAATTAGGGCTACGCGAATAAATGTGAAATCCTTGAATCCACGCAAAAAAGAACGAAAAATCCAATGAAAGAACTATTTTTTTATTTGAATTATTCAATTTAAAACACATCTATTCGAATATTAGAATATTCGCTGAATGACTAATATTCGATAAATAATTTTATTTATTCGAATAACACCATTTATTCGGAAATAATATATATAATCATTGGATAGTTATTGGGTGTGTGTTGTATGTGAAACAACCAATAATCAATGTCTCACATGACAAAAAAATTATCCCGAATAAATTATGTTTATTCGAGTATCCGAGTTATTGCTGAATATATAGTAATTATTTAAAAAAAATTTGTTCAAATATTCACCGAATACGAACATAATTAGAATGCGAATACGAATACAAGCTCTAAGAAGAACAACGACTGAAAGCATCTCTTTGCAACACCTTATCTCAATTACTATATAAAATTTTGAAATGTAGTGAGGCGTTTCAAAATTTTGAAATCGGAAATGAAAAGGAAGCGTTTGGGGATCCCCATTTCATGCAATTAGTAATTTTTCAATAACAAAGATCATTATGTCAGAAACCGAAATAAAGTTAATACAACCTTTTTAATACAAATACATCATTTATTTTTATCAAAATTAGATTCTCACATTTTAATTCCTAGTTATTAATAAGAATTCCATTTTTTCCTAACTTAAATTTCGGTTTATAGTTTGGTTTGTTAAATCTGACCAAGTCTTATTGCATAACTTAGAGTTTGTCTCGCGTGTTCTATTTTTTTCATTTGTTACACGTAGAGTTTGGATCAGGTTATCCGTTTTCATATTAAATTTAACGGATTTTACTATTAAATTTGTATCCAACGGATAACCGGATCCAAACTCTAGTTACACGAAGTCACACGATTTAGTAACCGAGTCTCATTTTTTGCCCGTAACAATGCCAATCAAATGATCGTCATCTTATAACAAAAAACAATTCCTATTTGTGGCTCAATTTCTTCACGAAACTTTAAACCCTGACACGTACTTACATACATACGTACGTAGCAGGCAGTTACTTACTTACACACGTACGTACAGTACGTACATGCATTCTAGTACTTACGTAAATTCTTTGTAAGACTGTAATGCAACGATCTTAATGAAATATAATTAATAAATGATCAACATAAGATCAACTTACGTAGTTACATTAGGATTAGGTTTTTCATTATTGGTTATATTAGACTTACGTAGTTACATTAGGATTAGGTTTTTCATTATTGGTTATATTAGAAGGTACCAAAACTACATTAACTGTTAAGGAAAACTTTACTAATGCGCAGAAGATAATTTTATACATTAATTCTAGAGTCACATGATCTTGAGTTGATTTGCCAGCAAAATTTTTTTAGGGTGGTCAGTTATCTAGTCTGCCTTTTGTATCTGCTGTATAATTCGATCTTTCAAATATATTATTAATTTCTGGTTCAGTGGATTAGAATTAGAAATCATTTGTTGATTAGAGTTATAATTAATTAAAACTACAGAACTATGTACATTATACTCATAACGTTAATTAAGTATTTAACATTTATTTGACTAATATTGATTTAGTTTAAACGGAACATGAATTTTACAAGTATTAAATGTCATTACTATAAATATCGTAAAGTACCGAATACAGTTCCCCAAATAGTAGATCCACCATGTAAACCCGGACTCGAACTACAAAATCTATATTAATCAAATGCGACTTTTTTTAAATAGTTAGACTGCCTATTGTAAATACAAAGTATGTATACACCTTTTCTTTTTACGATATAGCTCATGGCGAGTACTAGACCCGGGATCTACTGTATGATTTAAAAATTGGTGGAATGTAACATGGTTCGGGTCTTGCACACAGCAGCTTACGATAATAAGGATATGTTATACGATTTTGAAGGTCCTTGACTCACTAATAAAGTCATATATGATAGTTAAATATTGAACAAATTCAGATAAACCCTCTAAGACATTATCGAAGACATTATCGAAGGCATTAAAAGAGATGGTTTACTTCCAATTTTAAGCTTTTGAAATTTATTGCAGTAGGCAGTTATTTGATTAGAGTTCCAAACCGCCTTGAACACCCGCGCGTATGTACAGTACATGTAACATGGTGTACACAAATATGCACGTACGTACATGTATGGTGGGAAAACACCACTATCATTGCCTGTTTTAAACTTTAATTATTGAAACATTATGCGAGGTAGTTTTACAATAAAGTAATTGTTTGGAAAAGGATTAAACAAAAATCACTGTTCGATGAATTTGTGCAATAGCCAAAACAAATGTTTTTAAGAAAAATATGTTTTTAAAAAAACCACATTATGTCTTTAGAGAGGAACAACTACGTATTAATTAATTATGAACTTTATTAATTAATTATGAACTTTATTAATTAATTAAAGAACTTTATTAATTAATAAAAGAACTTTATTAATTAATAAAAGAACTTTTGTTTAATTAATAAAAGAACTTTTGTTTAATTAATAAAAGAACTTTTGTTTAATTAATAAAAGAACTTTTGTTAATTAAGGATTACTTCCAATCCTTAATCATTTTTGATTTTTGTAAAGTCTTAAAACCAATTATCTATCACATATTATACTGAAGCCAAAGAGAAGTGTGATCTAAGTTAGACATTGTTTTTTTTTTTTATTAATGAAACGGGTATGCATTACTTAAATTTTATTAAAAATTGATGATTGGTAAAGCTTACATTAATTCAAAATATTGACTAAATAGGTTATAGCATAAAAATGAAAGTTTATGTGTTATTATTGCTTTGTTGAAAATGATCATTATTCTTTCAACCAATGGAATAATCTTTGGCATTTGACAGGTTCGAAAAAAAACGGTAAATACATCAATGAAAAATTCGTTGCCAATTAAAATTCACCAATGAAAAAAAAGAACTAGTCAATTCTAGAAACTTTAAATTTTAAATCAAAAAAGTGCGGTTTGATTTACTTTAGAATTTCTATACTGTATAGCAATCGTTACTTTTTTTTAACAGTTATATATGCATACGTATTGTACGCATAATTTTTTTTAAAAACTAGGTGAGTGCATATTAGAAATATACTCGATAATCAGATATACCTAGCAACACCAATCAATAATTTATTATATATTTCATAATTTATTATATCATATATATATAGTTGATTATACGTGCATATTTAAACATATCTTGTGAGCTATATACTATAATTGTTCAAATAAGTGAATTAATTGTTGATGTTTCATGGATTCTACATATATGCCTGATAATTGCATGCTTTTTAATTTAGATTTTAGATATGCATATATGCCTGCAATTTGTAATTCTTTAACGAATTTGAAATTTTATTATTTAAAATTAACTGTAAATACTGAGTAATGTTTACTGTAGATTCTGTAGATACTGTAGATACTGTAGTAGTGTATACGTTTATAGTGCATATATACTACGTATACAGCACATACTTATATGTACATAGTTATTTGTGCTATAAATTAATCGGCGTTTACCTGCAAAAAAAACAGGGGTACTTACGGATCCAAGTTTTTTCGAATTCCCCGAATGCACAGTTATGCATTGTACTGTAATATATCCCGGTATACCCCGGTAAATACTATATGTTAAAAATGAATTTTTTTATGTAATCTATCAATTTTTATGGTAAAATGCCTGACTAAAAATTCTGCATAATAATGCAGATATTACTTCATTTTGTTTATGTTGGTTGGTTCCATTCTTTCTAGATGAAAAAAATTCCAAGATTTTATATATATTTGGTTCATGCTACCAAAAAAAATAATCCTTTTTAATATAAGGACATGCTCCTTGTTTATTCGATATTATACCCTTATATAAGCTCAAGATGTTTCATTTAATATATGTTACCCCACATTTAAAAATTTTTTAGCAAACACTACGTATCGATATGCAGCAAACAAATACGCAAAATCATCAAATTACTTCTAGTCTTTGTTTCAACAATTTTTTAACATACAATCTTACTTTAAATGGCAAGATCACTTTATTATTTTTTTTTTGTAGCCGATTTAATAGTAAAAAGTTGATATCATTTGTTTTAAATTAAAGCTACATTATATATCGTTATCGTTATCGTTGATTAATAATACCTAATATTCTGCACACGCTTTTCTACGTGCAGATCTATGTGTTACAAATGAAATCAGAATAGCCAATCAGAAGATTAAAGACAGACACACACGCCATTTAACTACATAAATTTGCAGGCATTTTGTGATATTGCAGGGGTTCTTACCGTTAAAAAAAATTTATAAATATGTAACACAAAAATTCTAAAATTTCTATATCCAGTGAGATATACGGATCAACCCGAAGAGGCAAAAATAACCTTAAGAAAAAACATATCTAAGTCTACCTCAAGGCGTTAATAACAAATTTAGAGTGATAATTTGAAATTAATATTTAAAGTATATACAGAAATATATGATCATACGTACGTACCAACTTTCAGCCTTCCCCATATTCGGATTTTTGATATATGCACTGTTATCTTCCAAATCTGGATAACAGGAGAAAAAAATTCACGATATAGGATGTATTACACCCGATCGACATTTAAATTATTGGATATTACTATATTTTTGTATCTATATGAAAAATAAAATTTATTTTCTTTATTATCTTTAAATAGAATACTAATATACATTTAACTTAAGGGGAATTGCGCTTTGTTCCATTAAGTCACCACAAATCACAACATTCTACCACGTTTCTACTACCATAATTAAGGTTTTTCATTATTAGACTGCTCACCCATTATTTAAAAGTACGGGTTACATAAAAACTTTTCTCGTAAGTCTGTTCAATCTTTTCTTTGTCTTTATCTCTACAATTTTAATACTTGTATAACATATTTTACAGCTGTATATATTAATAATAATCCAAATAAAAAAAACGTTTCGTTGTTAAAAATATTATGTACGTACTTGCTCTTATTATGTATATGTTTTGTGTTGCATTGAAAACTTCTTATAAAAGCTTAGATTCGCTTTTCTGAAAACCATCCTTCCTCTTCAACTTCCTCAAATTAGACTCAAGAATAAACAAAATAAGATTGTTTTTTTTAAAACAATTTTTATTTTTATTTTTTTTTCATTTAGGAAGAAACCTCTGGATACATTTTTTATTACTTTCGTTGAACGAATAATTTTTTTTTACATTACATAAAATTACATAGATCATAGACTCATAAAGAAATAATACAGTTATTAGCATTTTTATCAGCATTTTATTCATACACTCTTACAACCTCAATATCATAAATACACTTTTACTATTAAAAAAATATAAAAAAAACACATGCAAAAATGGGTAAATCAAATTCAAAGTCTATTCATTCTTCTCCTTCCCTCTCTTCCATATCATCGGTAACATCAATTCCAAGAATTCTTAAAACGCACCGTCAAAAATCTTCTTCTAGTTCAGCACTTACTTACTTTTCTTCAAGTTCCTCAACCCATCTATCTTTAAATTCTCCAAATTCTTTAAATACACATCTTGAAATTATGTCACAATATCCTTCATCATTACATGAAAATTTATCAAATTCTGATGATTTTGATACTCTTCAATGCATTGGAGATAGAAAATATTGTAAGAGTGGAATTGAGGATGTGAACTATGTGTATCCAGTTGATGATGATGAAGTTGATCGGTGCCAAATGCAACATTTTTTAATGAAACATATTTGGGAAGGTAATTTTTCGGCTCCTATTAAGGAATTGTTAACCAGTTATGAAACTAAGATCCTTGATATTGGGTATGTAGATATCATCAATGATAATAGTGTAATTAATAGTGTAGTAATAATAATAATAATAATAGTTATAATAATTATAATAATAATGATAATATAATAATAATAATAATAATATATGTATATATATTTTTTTTTTACATAGTTGTGGTTCCGGTGCTTGGATTTTAGAAATGGCTACAGAAAATAAGTGTCCTCAATTCGTAGGCGTAGATATTGTTCCACTCTACCCTTCCGAAATTCATCCAACCAATGTAAAATTCCGTCAAGCAAATGTTCTTAGTGGCCTACCATTTGAAGATGAAACTTTTGATTTTGTTTACATGAGGTTTATGACTTTTGCTTTTACCGTTAATGATTGGGAACGTGCATTAAAAGAAGCTTTGAGAGTTACAAAGAAAGGTGGATATGTTGAAATCATGGAAACTGATTTTAGATGGTATAACGAAGGTCCATTCAATTTAACTTCCAGTATGTATAAACTATTATACTAAAATTCTGAATAGTTTGTGTATTCTAAATTTTTATAATTATTAACCATATATTATTTTTTATTATCAATAGTTAGTGATTTTCTACGAACTGAAAAAAATATGGAACTCATTGTGTCCCCTCTTATCACAAAAACTCTTGAAAAACTCTCTAATTCTGAACTAAATCATGAAATACGAAAAATAGCAATTGGAGAATGGGGTGGCAAACTCGGAAAATTATATAGAGAACTATACGGTTGGGGTTCTAGGAATCTTAGAAAAGTTGTAACCGATAGTGGTTTTGACGAAGAAAGCTGGGATGAAACAGTTGAGATCTGTTTAAAACAATTAAATGATCGAAAGGCTTATGATGAGATTCATAGAATCTGGATCGTAAAATCTTTAGAAAATGAAGAATAAATAGAATTCCCTTTGCCAATAATTCATTCCTCATTCTTTATATATACACCGATGCATTTTCTTTTTGTAAATTATTATAGACACTCATTCATTTTATACAATTCATATAAGCATATACTATATACTCACCACCCACCAATACTTATCCTCCTAAGTACATATTCCTCTTCCTTACGTTTAAAGAAACTTCACTTTATACAACACTTTCTTTCATATATAACATACATACACTCTTTTATATAAATACGAAAAAAAAAAAAATACTCACATTCATTGTTCATAGCTGCATACATTCATTTTAGAATTATTTAAATACTTTCTTGTAATGACCTTTGATTTGTAGTAAACGTTTTTTTTTTTTATATAGGGTAGAGAATTTTTTTTATATACTCTCATTAAAGATTTTTCTGTACATATTTTTTTAATTTTCTACCACATTTACAGTTATTATTATATCTGTTATATTTTTTTATATATATATAGATAGGGTTAATGTTCTATATATATTATCATGATTTGGAAATCAAAGTAAAAATCAAATAAATTTTGTTCACAATAAGTATTTTTATTTGAAGAAAACCCAAAAATTTTGTCTTTCATTATCGTTGTCATGCTTTTTAAATTACTATTATTACCTTATTTTCAGTTTCTTTCTTCATCATTGATAATGAGTGTAACTAGAGGTGAGTTTATGCCGTAACTAACTACGGCATAAGCTTTTACCATATCTAAAGTTGTAATTCAATTATTATATTATTACTCGATCAAAGAACTTTGTCAACTTATTGCGTAGGAAACACATTATGAATAGATATCGCTGGTACATAGCATACTAG
Source organism: Dentiscutata erythropus (assembly GCA_910591965.1). Taxonomy (NCBI): domain Eukaryota; kingdom Fungi; phylum Glomeromycota; class Glomeromycetes; order Diversisporales; family Gigasporaceae; genus Dentiscutata; species Dentiscutata erythropus. Next base: position 3,791 of record CAJVPY010000356.1, on the reverse strand, counting down.
CACGTAATATTCCTCACTGGAATCTAATCTTAATAATAGTATTGTTGTAATCTAAATCTCATTCGCTTTCTATCTTTCACCAAGCTATAGCTGTTGAAGAAGTTAGTCTTTCATTAGCATAAAAAAGCATCAATGTTTCAAACAGAATTCAAATTCTTAGTTGCGCTACTTAGTCTCGGAGCCACAAACTTTCTTTTATACTAACGGCATTACTATTGCCCAAATACTACTGCGCATTCTTCTCTAGTCGCCTTCGCGGTCAGATGATTGCTGACCGTCCCAGACATACATAATTATGTAACCGTAACGGTAACATTAAATTCTTTAGATATTAACACTAGATAGCATAAATTTGAGATTTATTTTTTTTAAAAAAACCCGAGATATGAAGAGTAACGAAGACAAGTTTAGCTTTATTGTATAAATTAAAAGGTAGACTTTTTCAAGTACTTTTTTTTTTTTATTATTACATTAGCTCGACGTTTTTTGCTTCAATAATACTATACTGATTTATTAACTCTTAAATTCGAAAATTAATTTGTATTATAGGATTGTTAATTAATGTATAGTTTCCTAAGGGGTTCGGCGATCACCTGATCACGAATTTTTCTGCCACCACTATTATACTTTCAAGATACATAATTGTCAAGATATTTTATTTATTAAAATAAAAATATTTTAAGTAAATTTTACTAATAGGGTGATTCAGAATTAACTTTTTTAGAAAATAAATGGGAGTTTAAAAAATCTTTGAAATTCCAAAATCAGAAAACAGTACAGAATTTTTCTGATGACATAATATTATATCATTATAAAAAAATATACATATATATAGAATTTATAAATCATCTATTTCAAACCAAATATGTCATTAATTTAATTCGAAATCAGAAACGTGAACATTAATTCTGAATCACCCTAATACATTATCTAATCTAATTAGATAAGCAGAATATCATTGGTTAAATTTTTAGCAAAGTTATAAATTATTTTATTCGAATTTCATCCAAATGCAATAGTGAAACCCATCGATTGATATTTGTTTAATCGATCAATTAATCGATTATCGCAAAATGATGTATCTTTTGATCAAGTTTGTAGATCTCAACACACCAATACAATCACTTGAATAATCACCTGGTTGTTGTTCGGTTGCGCGATTATATAATAATTTTTTTAGTGAGCATATGGCCGACAATTTTTATGAAAATATATAATTTATTTATATTGAACCAAAAACAATCACGCAGCGATCTACAAAATTAGTTGTCAATATTTTATAGTTATTGTAGTGAATAACCCAGTTATATACGGGTTCATATTCCGTGCCGAAAGTACGGGATTTAAATATGAACCCGTGTGTGTAACTGGGTTATTCAATATATCCATACAATAACTATCTTATTGCACTGTGTCTGACGTAACAATCTCGTGCCAATAAGTAAATGAAAATCACGGGTTGTCACATAAGACCCGTGCAACGATAAAAAAACTATGGGAATGGTGCTATCATCACGTGTAGCCCATAATCCGCAGTCACTTTAACACATTCTGAACCTTATCAAATTCAATCTCTCAGTCTCTTTACTCATAAAAGTACAGCTATTCCCAGGCAGTGTGGGCGTACACAGCTGCCGACCTAAGAATGGTGCAGGGGGTATACAGCCATTGGAATCTGACCCTTACTGTTTTGTCATATCGTTTAAATTCTCATTCCTAAATACGATTTCATCGCAATTCCACAGCATCGAATAACATCGATGTGTAGATCAATTCTTTGTAAGAGGTGGGAGAGGACCTTTCATAAGTCAGAAATAGAATTTCGGGCAACTATTAAAAGCAACGAAAGAAAAGCATAACATTCCTTTGTGCGTTTTTGTGGCTTACTTATTATTAGACTCACAAAATTATTGACCTCATCATCATGCAGGATCTATGACTTCACTGTATTAGCATCACTGGGTCCAACGAATTCAACGATCATGAGGTCAGGTGATCCTCGCGACAATATTCCTCCTGTGCCTTCGTCACAGTCAACCTAAAAAAAAATCTCAAATGCCACAGCTCACTGATGTCGATTCGGTCATTGTAGTGATGCAGTAAAATCGTCCAAATGATGTTACGGCTTAAGCAGTAATTGACTAAAAACTTATGCCGTAACTAGCTACGACAAATCATCGGAATGATTCTACTGCATCACTAAGTCATTGGCAATTTTTTCAATTGTCCCAGGATTTATGATGATAGCTGTAAGATCTTTTTTATATGCAGCGATCATTAAAACCACATGGCTTATTTTGAAAACCAGTCAATAGACGATTTATGGACTGATTCATGGACCAGTCCTGAACCACGGTTCAATCCTCGGTCCCTCGGTAGGACCAGCCTTTAGGACAAAGATCAGACCAGGACGGACCGTAACATCCCTATTTATTATTTTATTATTTTATTATTGTTGTTGTATTGTATTATTTCCTTGTTATTACGTATTACATTGTTAGTTACCCCGAATAATTAAAGTTTGATCTAATTAAGCGATAACCCCGAACACGCTTAAGTTATTTTGTGACATCATATCACGTGTACAAGTGCTATAAATCCAAGTCAAGTGAACCATCGGAGCTAAATTGGATTAACATCCGTAATTGCTCTCCCAACTGATGGTCACACTAGGGTACTCATTTTTGGGGCCATCCTGGAGGTTACGGCATGATTCCCCGAAAGTTATTTACTCGACTCGACATCATGCAGCGTGACAATTTGTTAAAATGAATACCTGCGACTAGTCGAATGCTTCTGTATGTCAGGTAAGTGATCTGTCAAAAAATATCTTTCAGGAATTGATTAAAAACAATCCTGGACGCTGTTAGCAAACAATAGGGCATTCTGTGTTATTATTATAGCTATTATTTTTTCTCCGCAGAATTCCAAAGTAGCCATCGGAACTGCGGATCGCGCGCTATTATCATCATATGTACAGTACAGTGCGACAGTGTACGAATCTCAAAAGGCAAGTTTTTGTTTGATTGGATGATGCAAATAAAAATGCGCAGCATAAAAATTTAAGTGCACGTTCTTTTTCTTTTATGTATCAATAACAATAATAATAATAATAAATGTATATTTTTATTATAATCTTGGGCGTTGTTCAGCAGGAATTGCTGCGCAGATTCTAAGAAATTTAATAAATAGCTTTGCCCTAATTTTCGGCAGCTACAATATTTTTATTTCACTTTTTTTACCAAGAGCGATATCATAATGCAGCGTTTAAAGCCAGCACATGAAATTTATAATCGTTTAATTTGGGACAAGGAACAATTTGGTGATTTCGTTATAGGATACGAAGATGTATTAACTTTTTAAGTAATTTCTGAAATTTACGATAGCTCTGAGAAAATAACTTAATATGTATTTTTTACCAAAATTTTTATAGAGGTTTCTAGGAATTATGGAAGCAACTCGAGAAGAATTCGAAGAAGCTGAGATACCAGTATTTGTTTTTTTCATTTACCTATTACAAAATAATTTACGATATAAAAAATTCATTATATCGAGAGTTTAGTTATAATAATTTCTTCTTTTTTTTTTCAAGTTTCATCGAATTCGTTATTTTAAAATCATCTCAAACGGACAAATAATATGGGATAGAGAGAAGCGGTTAGACCTTATCACTCGAAATTATTCAAATCTAAATCCATCTCAAATTTCCATTAATCGTGATGATTCCGACATAAAACAGCCGGTAGTTTCTATAAAGTCTAAGAAAAATAAACAGAAGCGACAAAAACTTA
>CAJVPY010000355.1:0-28457 GCA_910591965.1 Dentiscutata erythropus | reverse complement strand
TCTGTCCCCTTACCTGGATTTGTAGACTATAAGATAACTTTCAATCTTCAGACTGACTGTAATAAAGTTTCTACTATGACATTATATTAATAAAAAAAAAAAAAAAAAAAAAAAAAAAAAAATATTGGAAAATCGTTATATTTTGGGGGACCCCTCCCCCCCTCAAATATAATGTTATTTATAAATGCCCTCTAATTCCAAGTGTTTTTTTTTCTATCACATATATAGCTGACCTCATCAAAATTTTTAACAAAAAGTAAGTGATTTAGCTTATCCTCTTTAAAAAATTAGTATTGTTTACACTTTCTATTTTTGGATGGACAAAGTAGGACATAAATACAAGATTGTTTTAGCAATTAATGTATCTTACCACATGATGAACCAATTGGCACTTTGATTAACAAACTGACCTAAATCAGATTTAAATTTAATTGAGTATATAATTTTTGCCTAGTACAAGCTATAATAGCACTTTTATAGATTGTTTTTTTTCTGCCTTTTTCTTTTTTCATTTGGTTTTTTTATTTATTTTTTTGTTGCTTAGACAGTTTTTTTCTTTCTTTCTTTCATTTTGTTTTCTTTATTTTTGTTAGTATTAGTTTTTTTTTTTATAAATCAGTTTGAAACTATGAATTCTTTTGCTTGGGAAGCTAGGATAAGAAAATTAGAAAAGGAGGTAATCTTGAAAGGCCATAAATACTATTTTGTGATATATCAAAGAATTCATTTGCAGAGTTTCTTGATATAGAGATAAACTTTATCAAACACAGATAATTTGGATATTTTGGTATCACAAAGAGCCAGATTAGCAAATACTTGTAAAATTAGGTGGACTTTAAATAACTTTAGTCAAAAGTGCATTTTTGTCTGTGAGTTTAAATATTATAACTTTAGTCAAAAGTGCATTTTGCCTGTGATTTAAATATTTAAACCTAATAAAAGTATTGTCAAGATTGCTGAATTGTTAAAAAAAAAAAAAAAAAAACAGTAATAAAATCTTTAAAATGATCTAGTAATTTGCCTATAATGTTCTTTGATATTTGTTTGCAAATTATAAAACAAAGATAAATATTACAAAATTTTAAAAAGCCATTGTGGTGAACTATTGAATTGTTTTTGATGATCTTACTATTAGAATTGTTTCTACCTGAAGAAAAGCTTTCGTCAAGTCAAAAAATAAGTTTAATTAATACTAAATCTAGCTCCAGAGTACTTTTTATTTTATTATTTTTATTACTATTATATTTTTATATTTATTTATAAAGGTGCATTTTAATTCAAAATGCCTATGAATATAAATAGTGGTAAAATTACTCTTCTTAATAAAAACTTTTTATCAATATTGTTAAAATTGTTTAATGTTAAAATTGTAGTGTTCTTCAATAAGCTAGCTCATTAGAGAACACTATAAAATTGTGAAATTAGGTTTTTATTATTAAAAATTGATTTAAATTATATTAAAAATTAATTAAAACTAAACTAAACCAAATACAATAGTAGTTTTATACAGTATTTAATTTATAAAAATATTAAAATAATTAAAATTATAGTTGAAATTATTGTTGAAACTAAAAAAATTAAAGTTATATATGCTATTTTAAGGGTTTTAAATTTTTAAATTAATGCTCTTAAGTGTTATTTTATACTTTTATTGTATAGCAGATTATATTTGGGCTTTTGTAAAAGTTAAGTAAGCCTTTATTAAAAATAAAAAGTTTCACAATATACTTGTAGTATAGAGTCAAATAATAATATAAAGTTTTACTATTCCTAATTAATAAATGCAGAATTGCACTCTGGTAGGTTTAGGCCGCAGATAAAAAACTAGGCTTGTCTATTTGACTTTTTTAGTTAGTTTGAGTTCTTATTCTTAGCACTAGACTTAAGATATAAAACCTTTTCCAATTATATAAAAAGTTTTCATTAAGTTTAATAAAGATAAGAGCATGGTCTTACCTTTAACATTAAAAAAAAAAATAAAAAATGCAGAATTGCCAAAAAAAATATAACTTAATATAACAATTATACTTAAAATATAAATTCTTATTTTACTGACAATTATTTTATTAATAGCTTATATAACTAACATTATATTAAGTAGCAATTTACTACAATACCAGATAGTAAAATATATCTACTCTTTATTATAGTTATCTTTTTCTATAATTATGCAATTTGTTTTATATAAAAAAGATATACAGTTAACTCTTTTTAAGTGCAAGTCAATAGGTCAGCAAAATATCTTGCATTTAGAGAAAACTTGCATTTAAAGAAATTAAATTAATATATAATTAATTCTCTCTAAATACAAGTTTATAAGTTAAAAAAAATATCTTGCACTAAGAAAAAAAAACTTTAATTAAATAAGTTATTTTAATTGGTTAATAAAATATCTTGCAATTAGAGAAAATAATTTTATATATGCTAACTAAAAAAAACTTGCACTTAGAAAATAAAGAACTTGCATTTATGTTATAAGCCCCAACACAGGACTAGACTATTTAATTGTATTTAGAGAGAAGTTGCACTTAGAGGGGTTGCACTTAGAGAGAGTTGACTGTAATTATAAAATTTCAATAATAATATAATTAAATAAAGTTTTTTTAATAAGTTTGTTATTAATAATTTTTTAAAAATAGTGCTTATATAGTAAAGAGAATATAATTATATAAAAAGTGACTTTGAGGTGTTTTTTTTCTAAAATTTTTATGTCTTTCATAAACATGGCTTTATTTTTTTCACTTTTATATACAAATAAGAGTTTAATTATTTTGTCGAGCTTAGATAAGAGAAGTCTGAAAGAAGAGAAAGTAGTTATAACCAGTGTTGGCATTTGAACTATGTCCAATAAAAATTTTGTTTGAACATGAACAAATATGGACATGGACTAATCCGAATAATATCCATGTCCAAATAAAATATGAACTATAAAAAAATTTATATAATAGTATTGACCAATAAAAATAGTGCACGTAATAACGTACATATATTGTAAAGAGGTAATGTGACCCAGCCGCAGAAAAAAAGTGATCCAAGCATATGACTCAGGACCTGAATGCGCATTGATCAACAAAAGCGAAGGAATTTAATAAAATGTTAATTTCATTTTGGCTTGAGGCGATGCTCTATTGAAGAACAATAGTATAATGCCTCTGATATTCAATAGTGGAAACTAAAGTCATAGCCATAAAATTAGTATGATTATACTCATCATTAGCCATAGATTCCCCCAATACTTTAAATAGTCATATTTGTTAGAGATTCTAATTGTTGTATAAAAGCCCCAAGGTTATCTGTAATGTATAAATAACCTTTGACTTCATGTATCTAAAAAGTAGAAAAGTGTTATAATAAAAAAAGACTATCAAATAATAAACTCCAGGATCCTAGTGGCAGTAGGATCCTTGGCTCTCAGACCAAATCTTCCACGCACTCTTTCGAGTAGCCTTTGGTCTTTTTGGTTGTATTTTAGCTATGAATTATAGTCACCCCCAGATTCGCCCTTTTACAACGTACATATATGTGTAACAGGCAATATAACCTGCTCTATTTCAAGATTATTCAACTTATTAAGCATAATAAGTGTGAGAAATTCTAACAATAAATGAATATATAAATCTTGGCTAATATATTTAAAAACTTGATTAGAATTTTCATAAAAATAAAAATAAGAACCTTCTTTATATGTATTACTAATAAAAATTCTAAATATAGTAAATTATAACTTAATTTACCCTAGCACAGACATATATGCTAAAGATTAGCACAGATTTTTAAGATCAAGGAGATATTAAGCAAACTTGGGGAGCAATAGTATATACGGTAAATATTCTTTTTTCAATAAAATTTTTTTATCTTACATGTGCATGATTTTATTTTTGTACTAGTCTGTATTAATTGTATAACCACAATTAGAGTCTATGTTTATTTGGTTATGAAAATTTTTTATTATTAAATAACGAATAATTACTAAAGTTTCATGATTCAATTATGATATATTATTATTATATGCAAATTTTAAGACTTGCACAATAGTAATTATTATAATTACAATTGTTTGAGCTGCAGAATTTTAATTTAGTAAATTTATAGTAGCTTTTGTATTATATATATGAGGTTTACTCTTTATACAAAGTTTAATAAATAAAAAGGTCTTATTCAAAATATTTTGAATTTACTCTAAATTTCTTACCCTGTTGTGTAAATATGGGCAAACCACCTCATCGTCTATTAGACTTTATAATCGTGCTTGAATAAAAAGCTAATAAAAGTAACAAGTATTGCATTTGTAAAAAATGTATATCAGGTTCTTCATTTGCAGAGGCAGAAAAAAATAAATTTGCAAATACACAAGAACTTGTTCGTTGTCATTTAAAAAATTGCATTTATTTTAAACAAAAGTATAATAAGTCTGAACAAGAAGAAATTCTAGAAAAGTCAGATAAATCAGTTTCAGTAGCCAGTAATAATAAGCATAATTTATTAACTTTAATAAGTTTTATTGAAATTGGATTAACTTGCTTACAATCACTTTATAGACACCAAATTTCACTAACAATAAGTTACTACAAGTTCATTTTACAAACAGTTTATTTACCAAAGCACATTTTACTAACAAAGTAATTTGTCAGTAAAATAAGCTTTGGTGAAATTAACTATCAGTAAAATGAATTTGTTAGTGAACAATTGCCACTAAAATGTGAGTGATTGTTGGTGAAATAATACGAACCTAGTTTTATTACATTAATATGTAATATTATCAATTTTATTTTTTGGGTTAGCTATCCAAGAAAATCCCGAAGATAATCCTAAAGCTTCTTCATCAAAAAACTCATCAGTTAATATTAAAAAAAATTCAATTGATTGCTATTGTCTTTGGCCTTTAAATGAAGACCAACAAGATCATTTTAAACAACTTATACTCAAAGCAACTGTATCATGCAGATGGGCTTTTTCATGAGTAAAAAATCCAGAAGTAAAGAAACTTTTTAATTTATTCATTCTTTAATTAAATCACCTCTACGAAAACATCTAAGTGGCCAAATTTTGGCAAAATCTGTACAAAAAATAACTAAAACAACTAAAGAAATAGCACAAATGATAAAAATGGAGTTACTTTAGCATATGACAGCTGGAAGAATATTAAAAAGGAATCAATCTTTGGAAGCATTTTAGTTACTTTAATAGGCAAAATTCTTGTTTGGAATGCAGAAGACATATCAGACGAATGAACAAAATGGTCTGATGTATAGCATCGACCTGAAAATATGCTTAGTGATCTAAAGAATGAAAAAATTCAAGTTAATGCTATTGTAACAGATTCTGCATCTGAATATGAAGCAGCTAGATAATATAATAAATAAATATAACTTATATTTTATTTAATATAGTATTTATATTATTAATTAAATTTAGAAAATGTTTACGATGACTATATCCTGAGGTTGTATTTATCCCGTGCTTTGCACACCAAATGAATTTATGTGTTAGAGATATTTTTAAAAACTCAAATTTATTTTCAGCTATTGCTGAACAAGCTATTCAACTTGTATCCTTTTTTCATCAATCAACTTTTTTTTTGAAGCGTCTTCATTCTGAGAAGCAGCATTATTTAAGTTATATATTTCTTTTGTATCTCCAAATTCTACTTGCTGGAATAGCCATTATTTATGCTTTGCAAGTATTATTAAATCTTATGCTGCACTTAAAAATTTAGCTACAAAGATTGAAGAAGAAACTGATGATAATCTTAAAGATTTTCCTAGAAATATACTTTTTAATATTTTAAATAATGAATGGTGGAAAAGTCTTATGCAACTAAAGGTTCTTCTTGAGCCATATATGGCATTATTAAATAAGCTTTAACAGGATAAAGGCCATCTTACTGAAGTTCTACATAGTTTTGGATGGGTGTGCCAAGTAATTAAAGATATTCCAGATAAAGAGCTTAAAGAATATTTAATGACAAAATTAGAAAAGCGATGGTTAGCTTGGGAGCAACCATTATTACTCCTATCATTTTTATTACATCCAAATTACCATATTACCAATTTTAATCAAAGTGTTGCTGATTTTTCTTTCGCACATATGGGACGATGGGTTATATATTATTATAAATCTTGGTTTGGCAAACAACCATATTCTATTTTACACGAATTGCAATTATATGAAAATGAAGAATATCTATTTAATAGAGAAACTTTCAATTAATTTGATAGTGATGTACTACGATATTGAGATTTTTGTAAAAGAATTGCTATAGAGCTACATCTTGTAGCAATCTGTATTTTTTCAATTTGTATAACCACAGTATCAGTAGAATGATTATTCTTTGCTATAGGATGGTATCATTTCTTGAGATGTAATCAACTTAAGGCAAACCTACTTTATACTTTATAATTATTTGGGCAGCCATTAATAGAAATCAAGCAAATCTATATTTAAAAAAAATCAAAGCCTTAATATTCACAGCTCATATCTCGATGAATTTAAAGCTATTTTGATGGTTTAATATTCAAACGAAAGCTTAGATCATAAGCTTTCTTTTGAATATTAAATCATCAAGATAGCTTTCGAGATATGAGCTGTGAACATTAAGGCTTTGATTTTTATTCAAATGTTGATTTGCTTGATTTCTATTGACAGCTGTCTATTTATTTACTAATACTTTTATATTTTTTTTGTTATTTATACATAGTTATTTATATTTATTAATTAGATATTAATTTGTACTTGTCTATTTATAATATAATAGTATAAAAAAGTACTTGCTATTTGCCAACTAAGATCAGAGCTTCTATGTTTAAGAAATATTACTACTATTGACAAGTCACTAAAAACATACAAGCAAAAAAATGGTATTTCACCTAAAAATAATGAACAAATAAGCCTTGAAGATAATAAAGAGGAATTATCAGACAATGATATTGATAATAATATAGATAATATAGAAGGACAAAGTCAAATGAATGTTGAACAACTAGAAATAGTTAGGTGTGTAAGTGACTGGGAATAATTGTAAAGCAATAGGTTAATCTGGCTGAAGAGGAGGAAGGTGATTATATGCAATGTGATTCGTTTAGCTTAGATAAGTATAAAGAAGAAGTAATGCTTCAAGATAATATCCACCCTGCAAATTATTTATCAGCCAAATAGAAATTGGTGGACATTTTTGCTAATTCATTAGCTTAACCCACTTCTATTAATCTACTTTTGGGAGATTAATAGCGTAATTAGTACTCAAAATAATTAAAAAAAAGTAAAGTTAAACAGTATATATCTAAATATATATATTATAAATTGATAAAATAAAAAGCAGGTGATTTATTTTTTGTTTGTGCAATCGATTGATTTTATTTTTTAATAAAATTTAATTTAATTTGATACCAGTTTTTATGCCTAGAGATTTAATTAACTCAGATCTCAGCATTGTTATGTCAAGATATTGATACATATTTTAAATAAGATAATATAAGTTGTATAGCTGAAAATAAGTTTTTTTTAGTATATTATAATACTATTATTATGTTGGTTACCTGAGCCGATCAAATTCTGAGAACTTAAATTACACGAACTACATTTTAGATATAGACTAAGCACCTATGTCTATTCGAAAAATATGGACAATATGGACATAGTCCATATTTGTCCATGTCCATTAGTTCATATTGTCTATGTCCATATTTGGCCAACACTGGTCATGACAGGTGGCAAGGCCCACTGTTGAGAGCTGGGTCATATCTAATTGTAGGAGAGGTCCGGAAGGAGAAAAATTTTGCAATAGCAGGTCGAACATAGATACTAAGTTGGTAACCAGGTTAGTTGTAACTTGTAATTTAGATAGCACTAGATGAAATATTAGATAAAACACTTGTTGTTTAGAGATAGTTCTCATATGCTATCTGCTGACTTGTTTAGAGTTTATCACTTACCTGCTATAAATCCTAATCCATAAGTCCTAGTTGCAAAATTTTACATATTCTAGATGAGTTGTACAAAGCCTAATAAAGTTATAGCATGACTGCCGAATGTTTTTTAAAAAAAAAAAAATTATTTAAAAATTAATATCTAAATAAACTAGTTTATTTTTTTAAACAATACTAGATTAGTTATATATTAGTTGAAATAACCTTGTTAAAATGCTTTAGTACTCATAGAATAATATAAATAATAAATTAAAAGCATACTATTATAAAATAAATTTGTAAAATTTCAAAGTAAGTATTAAACAACTTCTTACTAGAATTAATATATAATATATTAGTATAATACAATATAGAATACTTATTTCTAACTTTATTTATACAATTTATATAATAAAATTTTTTGTAATTTTTATAAATTTTTGGTTTTATAGATTATTTATATATATATATTTTGGTATTAAAGTAAGATCTTGCTTATATCTTTATTAATTAATTTATATAAATAATTATATATTAACTATATAACAAATAAATATAAATTATATTTAAAAATAAAAGCTCAGACTAGAAGCTTAATCTAAAAGCTAAACTAATTATCTGCAACCTAAACCTACTAGAGTGGTCAAAACTCATCTAGGTTTAAATTATTAGGATATGGTTAGTGGATATACTATATTTGATCCACATAGTAGACCAAATATTAATTTTAAGATTAGCTTATTCTAGAAAAGAACAAGTATTAGGTTCAGAGTTTAATTGGTCAGCAGAGCCACAAGGACAACTATAAGTATAATGGGTTTTGTTTCTTCAATTGGTTGACTATAAAGAAAATTGAGGTATATTATTAAAGTTAGGGTGAGAAGAAATTTGACAGAATTTTTTCCAGTTAGAAAAATTGGTACAGTATGGGATCCAGATATTGTTGTAGAGTTGGTCAGAAATTTTAAGAAGTAGCTAAATAATAAGTTAAGAGGAGTTAGAGTATGAGATTTTAAATGGGTCTAGAGATTGAATTAGAGATATTGGTATAAGACCTTTAAGTGTAGAATTAAGTAAAAAGGATATAGTTGAAATAGTAAAGAGTTAAAAGCAGAATGTGAGGAGATAGTACCATATATTTCTGAAAATAAGCTACCATTCACTAGTCAAAATCTGGCAAATCAGGTATAAATCAGGTATGCTATATTTAAAACTGATAACTACCTAATTGTTGCCAGCTTTTAAATTTTGTAGTCCGATTGATGCCGATTTATAGTACAAATCAGCATGCAATCTGGACAAAATCAAATATTAACCAGATATTGATTGGGCATTAATCAGTAATAATAATATTTATATTGTACCCAAATTAAAATTAGAATATCCCTATCCAGGATCATGCTTTTATTATCATTGCTTATAGTTGGGATGAAACTCAAGATTCCTAGAATCATTAAGATTCACAATACTTGGGCATCTAGGCAGGAAACTTATTAAGAGAAATAATTCATGAGAATTCTCTTTATTAGAAGAGTTCAAAAGATATACATTTCTTACATCGGGAGAAACTAGCATTTATATACATATACATGAATCATTGATGGTATCAGATGATCCAACGATCTACCAAAGACATCATCCTCTTGTGAGCCCTGGAATCCAATCTATCTATAGCGGCCCAAGTATGACTCAAGACTATAGGGTCAAATGCAATTTATTGCATTTATGGAATTTGTAGAATTAGTTAGATAAATTAGCTTTACTGCATAAATTAGATTTATGGCATTTATACCATTTATTGTAATACCGAATTCTTTATTATAAATAAAGGCTATGAAGGCTCTTGGTAGATAAGTTTCATGCTACTTACAACTAAATAAATACACATTTGGTCCATATAACCTCTAAGTATCTAAGTAAATATCTGATTGTAGATTACACGACACTTCAGATCATTTAGCAACCAACTAGCCATTTTCCGGGCTTCACTCTCATGAGACTATCAATCCTAACCCAATCCCTAACTCTAACTCTATTTCGAACTAAAATACTGATTTTAACTCGATCTCTAAGTCTAACCATATTTCTAACAAATTACTAATTCTAACACGATTCTATAAAGCAAATTAACTACAAACAAAATTAATTTCATGATTTTTTAGATATATATAGTATAGAGTGTAAAATACATCTTTAAAAAAACATAACAATCCACTACAATTTTCTAATGTTAACCTTAATAACAAAAAACACTGGAAAAGTATTAAAAATAGGGGTATTTCACACCCTATACCGTATAAATCCATTCATAATAATCTGCAAAATTTGAAATGTTCTTAATGTGAATATGCTAAAATAAGATATGAACAGCTCATATTAATACTTAGATCAATGAATGATCACTAAGCTTAGACTAAGGTTGCTTTCAATTTGATTAGATGCTATCGAGATCATGTATAAGTACTATGATTAATTATATAATTGAGCTATTTTTAACAAAGGAAGTTATTTAGAAAAGGAAATAGAGATTTCTGAAAAAGATAGCTTCAACCTTTTTTTTATCACGATAATGAACCTACTTACTGATTAAACTACTTTCCACTGATTAAAAATTGAGTTCTGGCCTATAATTTATGTACTTAAGAGAACCTTAGATTATATGAATAAAAATTGAAACGAGAAATTAATTAATACGTATATTGATTGTAAATGTTCAATTGATTAAATAAGAAAATAGTTGAAATGTCATATGAAAACCTGACTTTATATGACAAAGAATTTGTAGACTAATTTCAACCTACTAAAGATTTTAGAGCTATTAAAGATGAAAGACGACGAAACCTCTAACAAAAGTCAAAACCCAAACTCTTCTGACGAAAGACAAAACTTTAAAACAATAAAACCTTCTGCTCAAAAAAATGAAATCTTAGTATTCTCACTAAAAAAAAATATATATATCGTTATTTTCATTACAGTAATATTCAGAGGTCAATATCTAAAATTACGTATATGGCGGCAAAAATAAACCAGTTCATTTTTTCTGGACAATGCCAAGATTGTTATAAACTGGTTGAATAATCTTGCCAAAAAGCCATAGTACTCCTGAATAATGATTAAAACATACTTATATAAAGATTCACTAAACTCTAAAATATACTTGCAAATTTATGTACCGCATCAACCTTAATTTTAAGAGTGTTAAGTGCAGTTCTTTGAAAATTAATTCGATTCTCTAGATCATTATAATCCCTCATAATAACATCTAGTTGATTGAGCTAAATATATGTAATAAGCGTGTTTAGATTGAATGAAGCAGAACAACTGTTGCTGGGTAAAGAATCTTATTTACCTTTTCTTGTTCTTCAGCCTCTTCAAGATCAGTTGCTGCTTCTGTTGTAAAAGTAATCTCTCGTACAGCAAATTGCAACATTTCATTGAAATCTCTAAATAAACTATCGAACTCTCTTTGTTCACTATACTGAGATATACCCAGTGACCTTCGAGAGTGACTAGACGACATGTTTGAAAATGCTTTGGTAAACGAACACATTGTTTCATACACATACAATATCGATAACTGGTACAAAATAAATTTGTTACATTACCTTTTGTCAGTTTTGTTCAGTGCAAAATCTCAAGATTTCGTCTAACAAACTATATTTTTCACTAATATGATCTGCGCTTTATATTTCGTGACAAAAAAAAGCTAGATATGACAATTAGAGGAATGAGTAATAAAAAAAAATCTAAGTTTTAATTTTATTGTGAAGAATTTGGCCCTAAAAATTATTATAATACAATTATGATAATTTTTCAGGGCTAAGTTCTTTGCTTTTTCATTCTCGCACATTTATAATCTATATTTGTGTAATACCAATCCAACCGCGAAAATTTTAACTATTACTTTGTTTGACTGAGAGAGGTGTCAAATAAATAAAAGAAACAGGAGGAACTATCACCTGGTACTAGTAGTTATTGTAAAATAATTTTTTTATATATTGCTATCGTTTATTATTATAATTTTTTTTTGGCTTACAATAAGATGATTGTTTGCCGATATGTACTAATACCTATCAGATTAAGCAATTTATTAAAATCAGGTCCCTCCTGATTACATGCCGAATTGCACCAACAATCAACATAAATCAGGACTAATTATTCTAGAATTTTATACAAATCGGGTTGCTGCATAAATTTGCATCAATCAGGGCTATGATGAATTTGTAATTTAACAACAATCGGGCATATATCAGTTTAAAATAAAACATATGCCCAATTTTTTTTACTTTGACTAGTGATTTTTGGGCAAAAAATTACATAAAAATTTCGGGAGTAGCTTATTTTTGAGTAATAGAGGTTTTTGACTATGTTTTATTAAATAAAAGTAGTTTTTATATATAAAGTCAAAATTGTACTAAGTAAATATATATTTTTATAATAATAGAAATTGTTCAGAATTTAAAAATACATATATTTTAAAAGTTTCATACAATTTGGATAACTTTTTATTAGTACATTTTTGCATTTTAAATTTTAAATTAAAATGCAAACGTGTATTAATAAAAAGTCATTCAAATTGTATAAAACTTTTAGAATATATATATTTTTAAATTCTAAACAACTTCTATTATAGTCAAAGTATATATTTATTTAGTACAATTTTGACTTTTATAAATAACAACTGTTAAAAATTTTTAAAAAATTCAGGAAGTAGCTTATTTTTAGATAAAAGAGGATTCTTAGTTTTTGACTCAAAAGTGAAGGGGTAGCTTATTTTGGAGTAGCTTATTTTCAGGAATATACAGTATGTATAAGATTATTTAATTGATAAAAGGAAAGATTAAGATGATTGTTGGTAACAGTATCACATATAGAGGAGTTAATAGTTTGAATTAAAAGATCATAATTGGGACAAGTATACTAGTGTCTAAATTATTGCAAGAAAAGCAGTTAGGAGATGTAAATATATGAGGATAAATATTAGGAAGGTGTGTATATGTGGGTAGTATATTGAGTAATATTTTGATTTTGAAAAATTTTAGATAGTTTAGTTTGAGACTAGTGAAGTTATGTGAAGTTTTTTGATTATTATTGAAGTATAGCCAAGAGGCGTTCCAGTTAATTTGATGAGAAAAGTGTGACTATTCTTGGTCACAGTTTTGTGAGGACCAAAGGGCTATATTGTATATATTGCATATATTTTTAATAAGTTGTCTTGAAGAACTGTCAATAAAGCTGTTTTTCCAAGATAAAATAGAGTAAGGATTGTAGAGATTAGTATAGTTAAAAGATAGTATTGGAGAAGTAAAATGGTTATTGGCAAGTAGGTCTGCAAGATTGTTAAAAGTGTCCTCAGAGTAAGCTTGAACTTTGAAAAGAGAAAGTTGAATATTAAAGGCTTTCAGGATATTAAGGAGTGTTTGCCAAATTGGCCAAGAGTTAAATTTGAAGTATTTTGTAAAATAAGGTGATAAAGTAAGAAGTTTGTTGTACTTGATATAGATTTGTAGGCTAGCATTTCATGGAATGGTAGAGATGACAGACAGTATCGCTAATAGTTCAGCTTTGTAGAAAGAGGTCCAATTAAAAATTTGAGCAGAGAAATTTTGTATAGCTAAGTTGTTGTGAGTTTGGACCTGGTCGGTACCAAGTTGTTTAACAGCTCTATCTGTATAGAAGATAAATTCATGTTGAAATTAGTTGGCTAGCACGAACTGGGTGAGCTGATAAGAGGCTTCATTGTTGTGGAATATACTAGATATAGGGGAGTCAATAATATTAATTGAAGGTGGTAGTGGTATTTCTATAGGATGTTTGATATTAGTAGAATAGATAAGGTCAATATAATTTGCATTAAAATTAAGTTGTTTGTTGGCTTTTTTCCTTCCCAAGAACTGGGTAGAAAGAATAGCTGATATTTCTAGAGTATAGCAACTAGAAATATATTTGAAGTTAAGGCTGCAGCCTTGACAAGATGTGCAGAAAATAGGAGGTAGTGGGTAGTAGTTAGAAATAGAGGTGTCGATATTATGTTGCCAATGTGTTATAGAAATAATATTTGTTTGTATAAAGGTCCTGTGAACTTGGCCTATTACAATATGATTATTGTAATAAGTTAAAACCCAGAGTTTGTGAGTTTTGGGAATGAGTTTGGTTTGGTATGTGAAAAAATTAGGGCTTTTGGGCTGAAGGTGAAGTAGAATGGTGCAAAATAGATTATTTTCAAAAATATTATCTTCTAGATAATTAAACCAAAGTGGTTTTTTGCCTTTAGGAATATGTAAAATTTTGGAAGATAAGTGTAGCCAGTCTAGCTCAAAGTATAAGATATTTTTGTATCTAAGTTGTTGTTTGAAAATATTGTATTTAGAGTGGTTAGAAAGAATGTTTTCAAGTAGAGTATAATTGTTGTTTATAGTTTTGGGCCAAGAAAAGTCAGAGTATACATGTATAGAGATGTGTAAGTAATTAAAGAGTTTTTAGAGTAGTAGTGTGTTTATTAGGGCCATCAATAATTGGATAAGGGTGTTGAAGGATATTAGTTGTGGACCAAAGATTATTTTGATGTTGAAGTCAAATATGTGTTGTAGTGCCAAGAGTAGAAGAGTTGTTAATTCGATTAAGAAAATTACTAATATGGTGTTGTAATTGTATATCCCAGATGTTGTGAATATTGTAAAGATTATAATTGAAAAGTGTGCTATTAGGAATAGAGCAAGAAAGATGTACTTTATATTTGGCTATAGTGAGATATTTGCCCAAGATTTGGTTGCATTTATAAAGAGAGATTACAACATTGTGGAGCTAGTATTCAGTGATAGGAATAATAATGATATTAATAATATAAGTAATTTGTTTGTCTGTTATATTTTTAGTACTAGCAATATTGGCTAACTAAATAGCTTCATTTTGGATAAGCTTAATTTGTAAGGACTGTTTGTTGTTAAGAGTGAACCAACATCTGAGAAATTTAAAGAGTTGGTTGTGCAGAATAGATTGTAAGCTGGAATTAAGGAATGAAAGGTTGGAGGAAGGTTTCTTGGTAATAAAAATGGATTTGGTAGAGTTGACTTGAATATCAGTCATGGAATAGAAGGAGAAAGCTATTTTAGTAATTTCTTCAAGTTGTGTTTTGAATTGGGCAATCCATAATGTGTCATCTATATAAGTAAGAACTAAAATAGAAGTGTTAAGGTGATTTGTGGAGGAGTGAATAAGGCTAGTTTAATAGAAAGTAAAGAGTGTATACCCAGAGAAATGTGAAGAAATATTAGAAATAAGAGAATTATAATAGATTCTTCAAAAGAGAGAAGTAATAGTTTCACCTTGGTCAATACCATTTTTAACTGAATATAAATTTGTAAGACCATGATTGGTGATAATGAGTTGGTATGATCAAATAAGAGGTTAGTTAAAATATTGATAAGCTGTTGAAGCATTTAGATTCGGTATAGAGATTTTTGGAAAAGTTCAAAGTTGACTGAATCATAAGCTTTGCTCATGTCCTGAGAGAGAAGCCAGAGTTGGTTTGAGTTGCAATTTGTATCTTCTATCATATTGTTAAGAATGTGAATAGGTATAGAAGTGGAGTTGCTAGGGAGTGCAACAAAGTTGAATAGAGAGAGAATGTTGTATTGGAAAAGGGTAAGGTTAAAATGGTTTGTAAGGAGTTTAGTGTATAGCTTTTTAATATGTTCTATAAGGCTAATAGGTTAGATATTAGAAAGATTGCTATCAAAAATAGGTTTTTTGGAAATAGGAAAGATGTGTTCTTCTTTTCATTGTTTGGGAATAGTTTGAGAGATAAAACAATGGTTAAAGAAAGATATTATAGTAGTGATAAAGTTGAAGCTGGCATGTTTTATTATTTCATAGCTAATACCTAATGGGCTACAAGCTTTGTTGTTAGGAAGTTGATTGATGATTAATATAATTTCAGCCTTGGTAAAGTTGGAGAGAGTATTAAAATACCATGTGGGGTTGATGTTAGGTTTAGAGTTGTATTCTGTTTGCCAATAAGAATTAAAAATGTCAGAGTTGATATGTTGAGGAGCAGTCCAGTTATCGAAATATTGTTAAATATGAGATTTGATAGTTGGAGAGTCAGTAATAATGATATTATCAAGTCAGATATTGTTAAATTTGACTAGATCTTTATGGCAGTTAAGAATACTATTAATCATAGAAGTAGGATGAGTTTGAAGTTTAGACCATCTTTTATTACAGTGATTTTCAAATTAGTATAATCGTCAGATTTCATATATCACACACCACATGGGAATTTGGAAATCTAGATCTTTTCAAGTTTTGATTGAAGATATCTCAACACCCACTTGGCCAAATCTAATGAATATTTTTTTGTTTTACTTGTAGACATTAGTAGAATCTGAATAAAAAAAAATTTATCAAATATGATTAGATGGGTATCAAGATATCTTCATTTAAAGTTTGAAATACACTTCTACTTAAATTTTTACAAAAATTTATTTTAACATCTACTTGGCCAAATTCAATGAACTTTTTTTTTTTTTACTTGTGGGCATTAGTAGAATTCAAATAAAAAAAAATTTATTGAATATGATTAGGTAGGTATCAAGATATTTTTTGCTCAAAGTTTGAAATACATATCTATTCAGATTTTTACAAAATTTGTAATCAAAGATGTCTTAACATCTACCTGGCCAAATTTAAGAAACCTTTTTTTGTTTTAATTCTAGAGATAATTAGAATTTGAATAAAAAAATATTCATCAAATTTGGTGTGATAGGTGTTGAGATAACCTCGATCAAAGTTAGAAAATAAATTTCATTACACTTTTATTGATAGATATTGAGAAATTTTTACAACTACTTGGTTAACCAAAATGAAATATCGTATACATAGATAAAGTGGTTTTCGGGTTTATAAGGGTGATAGTTGTATAGAAGGCAAAAATTTCAAGGTAGTTAAATTTAGTAAAAAGGATTGAAATAAATTTAGTTAAGATTTTTTTAAAAGTATCTTCTAATATGTTAAAGGGAATAGTTGCATGTTTGTTAATTGAAGGGTTGATTAGAAAGACATAGTTAGTAAGAAAGTCTGGTCTTTCTTCTGCTATGCAACGAATAATTTGGTATAAGTTTACTTTGAGAGATTGTTTGTTAAGTATAGAGCCTGGGTAAAAGTTGTAAAGATGTTTTTTAAGTAGGTCGTATAATTGTTGAGAAAAAGAAGTTTGCAATTTAGTGTTAGATTTCATATCTTCTGTGATTAGAAAGTTGGAGAACCAGTCGAAGGTTAGGCTAGGTTTGGTTTGTTTAGTTGGATTTTTTTCCAGGAAAGTATTAGTAGTGTTGGCTGAAGTTAATATTTTCTATATAATAGAAGAGTATGTTGCTTGGGTAGTGGATTTAGTGGGTTGAATTGTAGATAAAAAATTATTATTTTAGATTTTGTCAGAAATATTGGTGTTGAATTCTGGATTGGGTATTTGAGAGGTATTGTTGTTGGGTTTAGTATTAAAAGAAGTGTTTTGAAGAGTATTAATATCAATATCCATAAAAGTTTAGGTAGAGGAAATTGTTATATTTTTAATATTGTCTGAAGTAGTGAGAGGTTTGAGGGTTTGTACTAGTGGGTTCACAGTAGATCAGTGATGGTAAATGACCTGAAATAACTCAAATGACAAATAACTAGTCATTGGGTCATTTCATGACACAAATGACTAGTCATTGGGTCATTTCATGACGCAAATGACTTAGAAAGTTATTTAACATATATTAATTGATATTCTATCACCATTTGGCCAATCAAAATTTGCTGTCAAACAAAATTAAAATATAATTAATAATCGTAGCTATATATTAAGATCAAAAATTTTACTATGTCAATTAATATTTATATCTTAATAAAGTTGTTCAAACTAATAAATTATATATATTCTGGAATTTTCATGTAAACTAAAGAACTTTTATTAATTCACTTTTGCACTTTACATTTATACGAAAGTTAATAAAAAGATTTTAATTTATAAATATTGACTTCGTAAGACTTTATCTTTAATATATATATAGCTATGATTATTGATTAGGAATATACAGTCATACTTGAGTTATATTCCCACTGGGTTATATCCCTATTTTTTAGCAGAATAAATTTTCTTTTTTTATATAGTTTATATATTAAATTATATCTTCACCTTAGTTATATTACCAAAAATGCTCTAGAAAAAAGAGGTAATATAACTCAGATATGACTGTAATAAAGTTTGATAACTCTTTATATGAGCAATTTGACTAATAAAATTATTTAATATGCAAATGACTTACATAGATGCTTAATGATCTTGTTATAATTTGATGATTTGGTCATTTAAATTTTAATCAAATGACCAGATTATTTACTATTTCTGGCTTTGTTAAAAATAAAAATTTTTATTAAGCTTGGGCCCAAGTATACAAATACCTAGCCTAACCCAGCCTATTCAAAATCTATAGACTAAATGACCCTCAAATAACCCCGGTCATTTCTAAATGACTATGGTTATTTGGTCACAAGTTATTTCCAATTGAGATAACCAATAATGACCAGTCATTTTTGGGTCATTTAAGGTTATTTGAAAAATTTGCAAATGACCAGATCATTTACTATCACTGCAGTAGATTGTTTAAGCAAGTGTGTGTGTTTTGGCTTATCAATTAGAGCTTGTTGGAAGAGAGAAGTAAGGTTTTTTCTAGATAAGTCTAAGGTAGTTTTTTAGGAAAAATTAGAGGAAGATGCAATTGACTTTGCACAGTCGGTATGATAAACTTCATTGTTAATTAGTTTATACTTTACAATATAATGGTGTTTGTTGTTGTAAAAGTTGCAAGCGATGCTTAAGCAGCATTGTGAATATTGATGTTGACATGTTTGGGAAGTAGAAGAGGGTAGGATATTTTCTGTTGTATTAGAGATTTGTTCAATAAGAGATGCAGTTTTTTCTTCATCTTGTAAACTAGTATTTTTCTCTATTTTAATTAGTAAAAAGTTAGTAGCAAGTTGGTAAGTGATATTTTTCTTAAAGATGAATTTAGTGTGGTATTTGTTGCATAGGCATTTGACAACAAAGGTAGAAGTGGGTGCATAAAAGAAGTGTGTGGCTTTGTTGGTATTTCTGGTAGTTTTAATGAGACAAATTGTTGAAGCTTGTTTAAAAGGAATTGGTCTAATATGACTTTTTTTCTCTTCTTCTTCTTCAAAAGTGTGATACCATAACTATTTTTACAAATTGTGTGGAAATAATCGAGGTTTAATGTATCAGCTAGTAAGCTAGTAAGAGTTGGTATTGTAGCTTAAAAATAATAGTAGATTTAAGATAGTATAGTAATTAGCTTTGAGATAGTATAATTTTTGTTTTATGTAATGTTATGCTATAGAATCTTCTAGTACTACAACTTGTATAACTGTGGCTTGTGGACTGTGGCTAGTGTGGCTAGTGTGGCACAAGTTGTATTGCATAACTGTAATTTAATAGGTGCAAACTATAATATTTGTATTATTTAAATATTTCTCATTTTATAAATATTAAATTTTAATTAAAAATTAAAATAAAATTGGTGTAATTAGTAGAGAACCACTAAATTTGAATAGTTAAAAATGTGGGTAGTATGGTCTAAAAATAGTTAATGTTGCACAAAAAACAGCTGTAGGGTTTTTTGTAAAAAGGAACCTTAGAGAAAAAAGAAAAAAACTTAGAAGAGTTTAAAAGAGTTTTTAAGTGTATTTCTATCAGTTTTAGGTCTACAAGCTTGAGATTCAGCTTGTTATGATGGGAATGGTGAGCTTTTTAAGTTTTTCTAAGTTTGAAAAGCAGGTTTAGATAGCCATTTTAGAGCTATTAAATAATATATAAGAAAAAAAGCCAAGTAGCCATTTCTCAATAGTTTTAAAAGTTTTAGTATAATATTTAAATATTATATATATTTTTTTATTAAGAATAAGTTTATTTAGTAGCAAAACTAAGGTTAACTTAGTATAAAATAAAGTTATAAATATTTTAAAATAATTAAGCTGGGAAAATTTGTGTACAAGTGATAGATAGAAAGAGTGCTTGATGTACTCTTATTAAGGTTATTTTTATATATATATAATTTTTAATATTTTTAATATTTGTTAGTTTTCAAAGCTTAAGCAAAGAAAACCTGAAACATATAAGACAGACACTTGTATTATATGTAAGAAAAAGAAAGAGGACATAGAATATCTTGTAAGCTGCGAAACATCTTTAAATTTGCTTCGTGATATAGAGAAACAAGTAGTGAAAGCAACCCTTGTAGAAATGAAAGACACACAAGATTTAGAGGAAAAAATAGAAAGTATACTAATAATGTTAGAAAAGGGAAGCCAAGTGGAGGAGTTATGCAGAAGAGAAAGATGGATTAGAGACCTTATTACAAAAGAAGACTTCGAAGAACTTAGACCTACATTTAGCTTCAATAACCAAACAAAAAGCTTTATTGCAGCATTATAGAAGAACTGGATGAACAAAGTCTATAAAAGAATATGGGTAGCAAGATATAAACTCATACAAGAATGGGAAAAAGAAAATGGCATTACAGCTAAAGAGAAGAAGAAATCCCACGAGAAAGCAAAGAAGAAAAGAAAAAAGAAGAGCGAAGAAAGAGTCAAATCCCTGAATGAAAGAACTCCTCCAAATAAACACGTTGATGCATCAAGAAGAAAAAGAGAGGAAGATTCAAGATTTGAAATAGTATATGAGATAACTAAGAAAGAATTGTTAGGTTGGATTGTTGGAGGGAAACGTGCAGATTGGTGAAAAATGAATATGTAGTTTTGACAGGCGGTAAGAACTAGCTGTTGACGTATTATTGAAGCCAATTTTAGGATAAGATAATACAGAGGTGAATTTTACTATAGCAGGTCGCACATAGGTACTCATTGAGCAACCAGGTGAGTCTCCACTTGTACCAAAGAGATTAGCTTTTTGGAAAATTTTAATAGTTTAAAAAATTATTACAAAGCCTAATAAAGTGAAGGCAAGACTGCTGAATTCATTAAAAAAAAAAAAAAAATTAGTTTTGTTAGTTTTATTATCTTTTATTAATTTTATTACCTTTTATCAATTTTGTTATTTTGTTATTTAAGATTTTAATAAAACTAGATTTTATGTTTTGTTAGCATGAAACTTCAAGGATTTATCTAACAACTATAGTTTTAAGAAAGTTATAAGAAGTTAAAATTTATAATGGTTTAAAAAATTAGAAAAAAAATATAGATTTATTTAATCAATTAGAATAAATTGTGCCAAAATTAGCTAATCAAAATTGATTATATAAGTACCAAAAATTAGCACTTTATAGTATAGATTGGTTGTATTATACTGTTTAGTACTGTAAAAATATATATAGAGAGCTCTACAGCAAAACAAGGCTTGGTAATATTTTAGTTTTGTATAAATATTTTGTAATAATTTTATATCTATAAATATAAATCTTTAAACTATAAAATTATTTGCTTGTTTATATTATAAGCAAGCAAATATTTTTATAGTTTAAAGGCTTATATTTGTAGATGTAAAATTATTACAAAATATTTATACAAAACTAAAATATCTCTAAGCCTTGTTTTGCTATAAGGCTTCTTATATTTATAAATTTAATTAAGGTTAAGGTAATTTTCTGCAAATTAATTGTAATTGCATTAATATTTTTACTACAATAGGTTTGTTTATTTATCTTTATCTATTATAAATATTATAAATTATTAAACTCAAATAATAATAAATCATTTTTCAGAACATATCATATTTTCAATTTCAGACAAAGCTTTTATGGACTAGCTCAGAACTGAGATAAAACTATATAATATGAATATTTGATATTTTTTAACATATCAAATAGATTTAACACAAAATAAATCAAGCCCAACTCTTAAATAACCATTCTTGCTTTGAAATATACTAATAAGATAATAATAAATAGTTATTAAATATGTAGCATCTAATAACAGTTTTATTTAGCAGAAAAATGAGAATACTATGATCTAAAAGACTATGGGATCAGTCTTAGATATCTAATGTTCTTAGTGTTCTCAAGAACATTTAAAAAAATTTGAGAATTTAAAAATTATGAGAACCAACTAAAAACATAAAATATATAATTTATGTTCTCATATGATATATAAGAGGCTGTCAAATTCGAAACCAGATATACTATTATTGGGATATGGTGCATGCAATAACAGATTTATTTTTCTTTTTTTTCTATAACAAATAACATAAGCTTAAACAAGTCTATTTGGTATAACACCTGTTATATGACCTACATTTACTATTAAAAGAAAATTAAATTATTATATAAGATGCTTAATTGGTAAGTTTTAATCAAAATTAGCATTGGCTTTTTTTTTTTTGCACCAGATAAAAGTTCAAAAGTTATACAGATTAGAAAGACTTGATAGGGGCGTGAACTTGTTTCTTAACCAGATCAGGACTAGGATTCTTAGAAACAAATGGGACGAATTATTCTAAATCTGTATTAGTAAATTATTGTTATTTATAAGTTTACCATGACTGTTCCATAATTAAAACACGATAACCTACCATTTCTGATAACCAATACCCAAAAGGTCAGATATCTATAAGATATCGGTTTTGACAGGTAATATAAATCGATTTGATTGGCTCAGATCGGATTTTGTGCAACAGATTATATATATATAAAAATATAATCCAGCCAATAATATTTATTTGTGATCATGTGACAGCATGCCATTGGTATTTAAAATCAATTTTTAAATCTGATAACCTCTCAAAACCGATACAAAAGCTGTCCACCATGCGTATCGGATTTGAGAGAGTGTACTGTACAAACAATTGCTATATTCAAATAGTTCATCGTTATGTAAATCTAATACAATAAAAGTTGATTTATTAATTGTGAAATCTTACAAGCACTTATCATACAATTAAGTTGAAAACATACTAATATTAGTAATTTACTATCAAAATATAAAAAAGGTGTTCAAAAAGATAGAAATTGGATTTTCATACAATCAGGTTCATATTCTATAAATAGTATAGTACATTAATAATATGTGACGATCTTTAAGGTATTATAAGACATGTAAGAATATTAGTTTATTCAGGACTAGTCGACTTAGTTGACTAAAATAGTCAAATGTTCAAAAGGTCGGCTTAGTTGTCTAAAAACCTAATTTAAACAGGCTCACCGAATACTTAATTAGCATTTAACCTTTTACAGAAATGCAGGATATATTTCAGTATCAAATACGTAAAACTTGATCAAAACACGTATAACTAACCTTTTACAGAAATATGGGTAATTTTTAATAAATAATTAATAATAATTGATAAAATCTCATGCCTTCAATATTTAGCCAGCTAAGCCGGCGTAGCCAATGTTTATAAATCGACTTAGCTGACTAAAATTAAGACCTGACTTAGACAGGCTCATCCGAATAGTCAATCTTAATTAGCATTTAGCCTTTTACAGAAATACAAGATCTTATTTTCAGTATCAAATAAAATTTGAAAGCACGTATAACTAAGCTTTACAGAAATAGGTGTATTTTTATCGTTATAAATCTCACGCATATTACAGGGCCATTAATTTTATAACAAAAGTAATTCTGTGTCACGGTTTATATGTACAATATTCTGAAAAATGCAGGCTGTAACTAGCACACAATTAACGCGATTGTAAACATGAATAATTCAATACCAATAAATAAAGTCCTATTCAGTTGTAGCAAATATGCAATAACAGCAATTATAGTTAAAATTTTGAACAGCCTAAGAGATAGCGATACAAAAATAGAAATCAGATCTTTGTAATACTGACAACACCTGTAGTTAGAAATTTTCAATCACCAACAACTGCATGAATACTGGAATAATCAGTTAAAATTTGATCCACAAAATTACAGTTATAGAAGCATGTATTACACTGGCATGTGAAATTCTTGGTATGCATTCACTGCCACTTCTATTATCCAATAAACTGCAAAATTTTGCGGACAAACATCACTTAACCATCCGTATAGCTATATACTTCGTGAAATTTTCAATATCACTCCTGGTATTAGCGCTAGTAGATTTATAATCTTGCTAAATAAAAAAAAATAATATATATGTTTAATAAATAAATCTAAATAAATACTGTATTTGCCTTTTTGATTTGACGCAATCTGTTGTCTTTTACTTCATTTTCATCATTCCTTGTACTGTATACAATATGCTTAAATTTTCGTAGGTTTGACTGCATAGTCTTCCACTAAAATAAATATAATAAATATGTAAATTAAATTACTGTAAAATAACTGATAAAAGGTACTGCTTTCCTTCCATATTTACTAAAGCGAGGCGTGAGCTGCTTCCACTAAATTGGTATCATTACCGTGTTGTCTCCGAATATGACCATTGTTACATTGCCTTCTAGTGAAATAGAAGAATATTTACAGGTATGCTGTAATGAATTATAGTTCAAAGTTTACTTGATTAAATTGAATTCTTCGACGTTGCAACAATTGAATCAAAAGTAGACCATTACTATAGATATATTATTTGACAGTTACAGAATTGTATAAATACTAAATATGTAATCATACGTACGTCTAAGTATGATATTTCTTTGTTTTTTTTTTAATGTCAGTACGTACTGTACTACCGTACTGTACTACTTTACTATATACCTCCAAACTTCGTTGTTGAAGTTCTTTAATATTCGATCAACGGTATCACAAGCCATAAACTATATCCTTGCAAACTTAAAAAAAAGTAGTATTCAGAGATAAAAGATTGAATGAACAAAAAAAGTGACGATAGGAGAATTATTATCTTAAATTATTATTATAAACAGTCTATTACATTAAGTCTCATAGTCTGCATTAAAATCGCCCGAGTCATCTGTCTGTCGATCGGTAGGAATCGAAAAATGACTTATGTCAATTGATAATCGACAAAAATTGAAAAATTAATTGTAAATGAAATAAGGTATGGCGACAAATTACGTAATTTCGGATAACAGTACGTATTAGAAATAAGAAATGGCAAAGAAAGGCCAAATTTATTAGAAGAAATGAGAGTTACGTAAGTAATATCATTGTAACCTGCAAGTCTGAGAAAATGTGAACTTTAATTCATTGAAAAATAAAATATAAATACGAATCTCTTTGACTCATAATAAAAAAGGTGAGGTCCTAACAAATATATATATTAACTAATATAGAATTCGATTTTCTTTTTAATCTCTAGTTATTCTTTTTCATGAAATGATTACCGGTTTTCTGTCGCCGTTTTTGTCCATTGCACCATCGGACTTAATTCGCCGATGGTGATACGATCTAATCAGTATTTACTAAATATATATATATTGTATATAAATTTTACTCTATTATTCATTTCCTTAATCAGGAATAGGTTTAGCTACAGCCTAAAGCTAACAAACAGTTTACAACAAATAAATACCACAAAATTATAGTTTTATACAATAGATTCTTTTGTTACGAGAGTTCATTTTTTTTCATAAAGCACATTAATAAATCACATTAATAAAACACACATTAAGCGATAATTTCAAAATTTTATTTCAAATCTTCTTATTAATTGTATATAAGTAATGGGGAAGATAAGCGTCTTAGGCAAAATCTCGCTTATTTCTTTCATTTTTCAGGCAATAATAATTACCGTCTTGGAGGCCTTCGTCATTTATTTCCATGTCAATTTTGTCAGCCAATATCAGTTGGATTCAGTTGGTGATGGAATATCAGAGGCCGACTTAATTTATCATTCAATGTAAGTAATTCATCGTTAATTCTTTTTATTTTTATTTTTATTTTTATTTTTATAAAAAAAAAAAAATTAAAATATATATATATTAATAATTTTTTTTTCTTTTATTATTTCCAAGATTTATTCTTTCACTATTCTTTCAAGTACTTTTAGTAGTTGATGCTCTCTGGCATCGTAATTCTGTCCAAATAGTAGCCCTTGTAGTATTCAACCTTCTTACATTAGCATATGTAGGAATACAACTTTATCAACACAAAATTCTTGAAGATCAAGGCACTCAGAATGCAACTTATACCCCGATTAATCCAATTTTCCCTAAAGATGATAGGGATGCTCCCAAAGTTCATTATGAAGCGTTGATGAGACCACTCGAACATACTATAATTGGCCTAATATCCGCTTTTTCTATATATTTAGCTGTCATGTCTTACTTGCTCACCAAAGAATTTGGTTGGGAAAACTATAAAATTTATTCCTCTGATCCTCAAGTCCGCGAAAGATTTATGAGTCTTACGATTTTACAGACACTGATTAAAATGGACGTATTCTTTATTGGATCGTACGCCATACAACTCATACCCTCTAAACAAATTGGTTATTATTCTTCTATTGTGGAGATTGCCCTTGTCTTTTTTTTTGGTACTCTCATGTTGTTAATAGCTTGGATCTCTGTCATTATGGAAAAGAAATATCTTTTGTTATCAGCGATCAATATGTATTCTATATCATTGGTTTATTGGGCTTTTCGATTTACAACTATTAACCTTCCTAAACAAAATGGATCTGGTATTTGTTTTATATTTCTTTCTTTGAATCAATTTTATAAAATGTCTTCTATTCTCACCATTTCAAATTTTTTTTTTTTTTCCTTGTTTAGATCCGTACGAGTTTACTCGACGATTCTTAACCTTTTTTTTAGTTATAACTTTCATTCTTGTATTAATTACTGTACATTATTCTATCGTTTGCTTCCGAAATATGATGCGTGGATTTTATGTACTTTCTGTATATGGACGATCCGAAAATGAGAAAAAAAATAATTTAGACATCGACGATTTAGAGGCTTCTTCCAAACGCATATCAAAGAAAGAAAATGCGATTAGGATACACCAGAAACAAGCACAAGAAGAACATGAAAAAGCAATTTTAGATTAATGTTAACTACATAATCTTAAATGGAGTGTATATATTTCGATAAAGAATAATAGCAAATAATTTGTATTTATAATTAGTATCGCAGGACATTATCTTTTTGTATGATGTATTATTTTTATTTGTAAAATTATCTGTATTATTATGCTAAGTTTGAATATATAATTTTATCATTTTTCGCAGATGTGTTGTACACACACTGCCAAATTGTATACAATACAGCAATACGGGCGTTATTTCGAAAATTCTATTTTTTTTTTTTTTTTTTTTTGAAAATCGCATATTTGCGTCCATGCACGTCCAAATAATGCGCCTCACATACATAGTCTCAAGAAAGTTTTTAGAAGTTGTAATTTTTTTCTTCAAGATAATGATTCGAGTTATCGGATATGCGCTTTCCAAATAACGCGCAGGGCCTCAAAATAACGCACAGATGCGTGTTAATACGCTCCTATACGGTATGATTCTCATATCGTCTAATTATTACAAAATGCTATATTGCGCGTCGATGTTTGATCCTATAATTAAGTGATTCATATGTAATTTGAATCTCGAGGTGGATGATTTTCGTTAAAGACAAAATGCCTTTATTATATAATGACGAAATAATTGCAATTAAATTCAATTTTCTTTCACTAGTGTAATCTGATCTTTTAAACAGCGAAAAATCAAAATCAAAATCATATTGTAGTGGTGAATATACGATTAGAGATGTTACCAGCTTGTTCGACTCTATTCCTGTATTCATTAATCGGTTTTTATAATAGCTAAATATACAAGCCGGATCAAGCCGATAACGTCTCTATACGTACAGTCTACTCTTTCTATAACGAACCCTCGGTTCTGGCCAAAAAAAAAGTTCATTATATAGAATTACTATGTTTTCTTAATAGCCGTAGCTCTTGTTATACCGAACTAATATTAAAATTTAGAAAATTTGGGTTCATTATATCCAGAGTTCGTTATAAAAAGGTTCGTTATATCCAGAGTTGACTGTATACGATATTATCTAATTTCGTAAAATTGCAATTAATTTACCAATTGTGACTGCGCCACCAATTAATTAATTGAGCTTTAAAAATTGCAATTAATTGCCTCTACAATCAATTATTCGGTAGGCCTGGTCTTAACATAGGGTGTTATCAATCAATATTTTATTTATTTTTATCAGCTATACTAAGTAGGTTGTTGCAAAGTTGATTAAAATTTTTCCAATCGATTAGTTGCAACTAATAGTCACATGTGTTCAATAAATTTGATTGCATAATAAATAATCACGTGTTTTCTGTATCATTTCAAACCATTCTGATTGGCTAAAAAATCACATGCTTTAAATTTATTATGTAGACGATTAGTTGGTTAAAAAATTTCCAATCGATTAGTTGGTTTTTCAACTAACGATTTGGATCACTAGTTACATTCTAATTTTTTACGTATCATTTTGTATTGAAAATGATCAATCTCACTAAGTTACGTTTTGATTGAAGACGCCTCATATGAACTATTAAAATTATTATCCATGATACGTACTTGTTATTGGTTAGGTTGTGGATGATAACTGATTTATCGTTAGGTTACTATATAAATGACGTGGCAAAGCCACGTCATTT
>CAJVPY010000354.1:0-28481 GCA_910591965.1 Dentiscutata erythropus | reverse complement strand
AAAAGTTCAATACTGAACTAAACTGAACATGAACCTTACTTGAAGGTTCAATATTGAACATGATTGAACTGAACCTGAACCTGAATTTGACCAAAGTTCGGTTTCAGTTCGGTTCATAGGAACACTATATCTGATAGACCACAATATACACTAAATATCAGATAGCTATTTCCCAACTGCTATATGTTTACTACATTACCTACTATTTCAACTCTCAAATTGATATATATTGCTCCAGATAGACACTTCTTGCTTCTGGTTTGGTGTGCCTAACAAAAAATTACTCTCTTAATTCTTACTTAGTATACTTTTAGAAGTTCGTATCTTAAGCCATGCAGCTGCCTTTACTCAATTAAGTAAGTATCTCAAACCTGTATACTGCTATAACTAGTTAGTTTTTTGTGACTTTGGAACTTAGGTCTTAATGTATCAACTTTGGTAATTGTGCTAATAACTATACTTTCCAATATAGTAATAAGATATCCAGATATGTTTTGCAAATACTTCTAGTAGTCAGTATAGTTGGATAGCATTATAAGGTTTAGAGATAACAGGTATATTATTATTTTTTTTTATAGTAATTCATGATAGTTATAGCATTTAGTTATTACTATATACATTTATATATTGGTGTTTTCAAATTCTCTTAACATTCAAGGCTTCTATATAGAAATAACCAGAACCTATTAAATCTATCAAATGTACACATCTTCATACTTCAACTTTTTATTAGCCAGTGAGTTCTGTACTGCCAGAGATATTTCAAATCTGGTAAGGCCAATTTTTTACTACAGGTTCTTTTGTGTTTACTATATTTCTCCTTACTTTTAATTTTGGTTACTATTCAGTCATTCTCCCAAACAAGATCCCCAATGCTGCCTTAGAGGTTGTTGGTGCTATCTTGCTAATTGCGAATTTATATACACAACTTTTGTGTAATAGAACCTTTTATAACAACTATTGTTACACATAGTGCTAACTACTTCACAATGGACCTCTTTCTGAAAATTTCTAATTCAAACCTGTATTCATTTGAACTTTCTATAATAAGTATATTTAAATATTTGTAGATAAATGTACCTACTAGGACTCAAACATGAAACTCACTTATAGAGGGTTGGGTGCCTAGACTACTAGGCCATAGAATCCCAACCATCACTTATATTATTTACAATTTATAATATAAATAAAATAATTAATTTTTATTAAAACAAAATTAATTTTTTTAAGATTAAAGTAAGAAATAAAAGTATTTTTTAAAAAAAATTTGTTTTTAATATACAAAATTAATTTATATATTGTATCTAATCCTGAATTTTAAATTAACTACAAATTTTTAAAAATAGTATACACAGTGCAAAATAACAGTCATAGATGTCTCGAAATAATGCATACCTAATACACAATGCTAATATAGCCAAGAAAAGAAAACAATTATATAAATTCATACAGCCTTCATACATAAATATGAATCGTTATAATGATTTTCATAATGATAACAATAATGATAACAATAATGATAATGATAATGATAACAATTATGATAATAATGATTTGCTACTACATTTTTAACATTATGCAAGTGTAAATGCACGCTACTTTAAAAATATTAAGTCCGGGAAATTGACCATTTATTTTGAAACAACGCACATGGGCGTACTCGAAATAACACGCAGGTCAACTAAATAACGCGCAAGTGGGCGTTATTTCGCGCTTATACGGTAGTAGATAAGTACCATGTATGACCTTAACTGCGGTAGGATAAGATAATCAAAAATTTTAATTGGGTAATTATCGTATGACTCTTGACTATGCAGATAAAAAAAAAAAAATTTTTTTTTTTTGAATTTTTCTCACATTTCAACATTTTAGATTGAGATACTTTTCGACTTTGACATTTTTAAACAGTTTTGTTGTACTAATTTAGTAATTTATTTTTTATACATTAAAAGAAAAAAAGAAAGTTCGAATTAACAAATTTGTAATATTACTTTAAAAAATTTGGTGAAACTAAATTCACCATAGGGAAAAAAATTTAAATATCTTAATAAGGATCATTCATTATACGGTAATCTGGAGAAATGTAACGCAAAAAAATTGATTAATGTTTATTATGTACCTAGGTTAAATACGTACGTGTACTTAAAATGCTTTACGAAAAAAAAGATAAGTATAGTAAGAAGAAAAAAAATCCAAGAAACGTATACCAGGTAATCGGCGGTAAATTATAATAATGAAGGTATAAAGAATAGCCGATTTTGGTATAACACAATAATATGCAATAATGTCGCGTTTTACCCACAAGTATAAATTGGAATAAATGGCGTTAAAAAAAGACATTAAGAATTGAAATGATAATACGTATTAGGTATAAGTTATATATACGTAAGTACCTTCCAAATAAAGAGTAAATGAATCAACACATTCCGAAGTTTACTTTTTTAGGATCAACAAAAAAAGATCAGATCATAAATAATTGGGGGAAATCTTGGCAAAGCATTTTTATTTAGATTAACCGAATTATGATTTCTAACATTCACAATATCGCAATATCGCAATACGTACGTATGTATGGCACCGTTTATTTTTTTTTTATTATTTGATCTTTTATGGTAATCGAATGATTTCTTAGGTAAGAATTTGGGCTGAAGTATTGTTTTTTTAAAAAAAGATAACTGATAACAGACAATGAATTGGACGTTGTGTAATTAATAATAGAACATTTTTGTAAGCGGACAATTTTAGGCTTTACCGGAGGAAACAACAGGTATTCAATATTATATCAGATATATAATATTCAGATATTTAGAAATAAAAACAATTTATATTGGCTTTCAAGTACATACCACATGTGGATTAGTACCCTGCTTATTCAAAATAAACAAATGACGCGATTCTTTTCAAAAATGTTAGTTTCACATTCAAATAATATCATTTATTAGATACAGGTACTGTACGTAGTACATTATTTTCGTGAATTTATAATATTAAAGTTTTTTAACTATAGTACGTATACGTATTAATCAGCAGAATCTTAATTTTATATATATAGTATATAATATATATAAATATATTTACATATATTTACATATATACATATATATATAATTTATATTACACGGGTAGTAACGGTAAATAAGCAAAAAGAATTAAAGGTCATAAAAAAACTGAGCTTAATCAAGATGACAGACACATTTACAAAGTTTGAAAAATAAAAGGTATATCATTACTTTAAACATAAAATGATATCGGACATTCCCAGATAACCCGAAACTCTATAAACGCATAAGTAATAATTAACAGTCAATTAAAGGATTATTTAATAAATTAAAGGCAATAAAATTATTAATAAAGTTTTCCAATTATCGTAAATCTTTTTACAAATATAGAAATGTGAAACAAATACATACATACATAAACTTAATGAAGCCGAATTTTAAATACGCGCATTTATCGAAGGAAGTATCCGATAGACCAAATGATCGAACGACAAACAACCAGTTTTTTATTTATTTTTATTTCATAACTTAATTAAAATTTTCTCAAGTGTTTCAAATTACAATTTATTTACTTTATTTACTGTATGTACTGTATGTACTGTACAAATTATTAATTAAAATATTTTTTTTTAGATTCTTTTTTTGTAAATGTTTTTAGAAATATCTTACACGTAAATGGAAAGGTTTTGATTTAACTTTTGACTTGGCTTTTATTTGGCCTTTATTTGGCTTTGATTTGGCTTTTATTTGGCTTTAAATTTGGCTTTGATTTGGGTTTGATTTGGCTTGGCTTTGATTTGGCTTGATGAGACTTGGCAACCTTAGCAAGCATCGACATTAAAAGAGTTTTTTTTAACCAAATGATTAACTAATGAAGATTAAGTTACCAATAAATTTTGTAAAGAAGTATACTGTACAGGAATATAATAAAACTATATATATATATATAAATTTTAAATTTAGGTTTTTTTAATATACTGTAACATAATATATTTATAAGTATGTACTGTACAATATACACATATACAGTATATTTGTTTTTGATTATAGTTTAAAAAATAAATTACAATTAAAAAGATTTTAATAATAATTGCTCGAAGAAAGGATTAATGAAAGGATTAATTTAGAGTTAAGTCAAAATTCAAATTTTGATTGGTTGTTTTTTTATCATCAGATTATCTTAATCAAAAATAGCCTTTTGAAATTTAACCCAGGTTGTGTTTTGTTTCGCAAAGACGAAACCGAATGATATCAGATTATTGAACACAAGATATTGTATTAGAATCTAAACAATTATTTAATGTTGCAATATAATCGTACAAGTAAACTGTCATTTTAATAAGACGAATCAGATGATAACAAAATCATTCAATTATGATTATGATCGTACAGTAATCAAACATTTATATTCTCTCTATCATATCCAACAGTTGATTAAATGCACATACAATATTTGATTTGTTGTTGTAATTATATATTAAAATTCTACGTGAAGCTTCTTATTTGAGTAATTGTTAGCTAGTACCAAAAACAAAAACTTATTATGTTTTTTTAAATGATTAAATATTAATATATAAGTTATATATATTATATATATATATATATATATATAGTAACATTTAACAAATTAGTCTTGAAACAATCCATATATTACCTAACGATTAAAACTAATCTAATATTAGTTTAGTCTCTTACATTTTGTTAACAAATTTAATTAATATATAATTCATAATACGATACACAATAATTTCTTAAATATTGTATAAATTTAGTTATTATAACAAATTAAAAAAAAATTATACGTACGTATGTACCATACAGAATACAATAATTTACACCTGATTTATCCTAAAAATGCTTTTTCGATCACATAATTAATTTTGTTTTCACATTGTATTTTTAGTCTTATTTTTTCAGTTACCGTTAATGTATCTTTTTTATGTTTGATAAATATATACAAAGATAACGTCAGAGATTATTTATCAAGATATGAACAGAATAATACTTAATACTAGTTCATATCGTACTGTATATCATATATGAAAGAAAGTAAAGCTTTTTGTATTATTATAGTTTACTTCTATGAAATCAATGAATGACTTTGTTCCCTTGCATTAGCATTAATGTTACCATTAATGGCGGTAAAATCGTAACGAAAAATTATTTTAAAAAAACGAAAAAAGGTATGATCATCCTCCTTTACCTTAACAGTGAATAATATATGATTGTTGTTTTTTTTTACTATATTACATCATTAAATAATGTTCTCGTCTCATGAAAGAATCTAAATCAGGAAAAACCATTTATTTTTAACTAATGATGGATTAATGACATCGTTTGATCATTTCGCCTGATTTTTATTAGAAATATAATATAGGCACAATTACGTAATGATTTTTAATTTGTATAAACCGGTGTAAAAGTGGGAATTTTTCAATTCCTTAACTGTCTTTTCCCAAATTTTTGTGGAAATTCAAAAAAAAAAAGAGGTTATATTTCTCTTAAATTGTTAAAAGAACATTATGGAACCTCTAAATTCATCCCAAAATAACCTAATTGACATATCTGAGAAACCGTCAAGACCAGTTTTACCGCGTATTAATACAGGTGATCGTATTAATGCAGAAGAAGATCGTATTACTCCTAAAATCATTGAACCATCGAATGATAATTATGATGACAAATATAATGATCCTGTTACAGTAAACCGAAAGCAAAGTCAAGGCATAAATTTTCTTACTTCCCATTTAGAAGAATTCTTTGTTACCTCACCAACTGATTCTTCAATTGATATTCCAGTACGTGACTTAAGATTTGATGAAGTTGACGTGGTTCTAGTAGCACTCGTTGATCGTGATTCAGAGATGAGAGAATTATTTAAAAAGAACAAAGATTATTTTGAAATGGTTAAACATAGTATCTTTTCTTCTGAAGAAAATGGTGAATGGCAAGAATTTCTCTCAATTCTTTACGCCCCACGTGATCTTATTCCAGATTTGCAATGGATGAATAAGATTTCAGGTTTCTTGGAAATGAATCCACAGCTTTTAGCAAATTTTAAAGAGATAGTTGGATTCTATAATAATATAGAAGATCACATAACTGAAATTAATGATGAGGATGATGATGAAGCTTATTCATTAGTAAATGATGAAATAACTGATTTAGTGAATATAACAGTTATAAGAGATCGACCTAATATATTAGAAAATATATTAAATTCATATCCACAATTCTTTATAAACGCGCAACAAGCTTTAAGTCAAGTGAATAAACGACCAGGAAGTGCTTTAGGTGGAAATCATCTAACCGATAATATACCACTTCGAGATTTTACCGAACTTAATGGGCATAATCATGAACCTCTTTATGAAAATGTTTATGAACATGTTTATGAACATCTTTCTGATTCTGAAACAACGGACATTGATTCTTCTAAGGCACATCAAAATCAGAATTTTGACAACAATAAAATTAATAATAATATTAATAATAATGAAGAAATCAATAGATCAGGAGAAGAAAAAACTCTTTATGATGAATTTAAAAAGATATTAACTTGTCCAAGAAGTGAAATGAGTGATGATGAATGGGAAATGGCTATTTACGAGTGTTTGGATCCCTGGCCCCAACTTGTCGCACAATTTGAAGAAATTGTTGCATATGAAAGAAATGATTAACCTTTTTTATTAACATACATACGTACGTATGTACGTTCGTTAACAATTAACTGTTAAAAAAAAACAATTCTTTTAAATACGTATAGTCAGTGTATATTTTTTTACATACATATATATGTATAATTCTTTTTATAAATATGTATTTTTTTTATAAAAATCTTTTTTATAATATCTTATTATAAAAAATCTTTTTTTATAAAGTCTTTTAACCGCATAAATATAGACATGTACACATACACAAACATTATACTCAATCTTTGCGAAATGTATGAATGTAAAAGTGTGTACAAAAAGTATTGCCAATGACACATTGCACGTACAAAAAAAAAGCAAGTTTTTTTAGAAAAAATAAAATAAAATAATTTCTTTTTTTGCGAAAACTTACGTAAATTGTGCGCCAACGTACGACTTAAAAAAAAAATGTATTGTAAAAAAAATGAAAGGATTTTATTAGGATTTCTTTTAAAAAACAAATTCGTTCATTACCGAAAAGCATGCAGGATCTCACGATTA
The DNA here is from genome assembly GCA_910591965.1 of Dentiscutata erythropus. NCBI lineage: Eukaryota > Fungi > Glomeromycota > Glomeromycetes > Diversisporales > Gigasporaceae > Dentiscutata > Dentiscutata erythropus. The sequence goes on along the minus strand of CAJVPY010000354.1, from coordinate 21,289 downwards.
TCATTTATCATTATTAAAACAATTATTATATTTCTGTATTTATTATCGTTATTGAGGTTATTATAATTACTATTACAGTATAATAATATTATTAACAAATGTTTCGAAATACCGTTACTTACAATTACACAATTACTGTATAGTACTATTACAGTATCAAGTATTAATAAGACTGTTCGTATAAGTTATTCAGAATAGAATTATTACTTTTCTTGGAGATCTTATATGCAACTATGTGACCCTTGAAGTTGAATCCAATATGAATAAATAAAGTTAGTCTTTACTATGCATATCGTATCCCATATCGATATCTGATATAGGTTAGTCAAGCCAAAATCTGACCCTCTATTAAAGTCATCCCTTGAAGTTGAATAAATAAAGTTAGCTTTACTATGCATATCGTATCCCATATCTGATATAGGTTCAAGTCCCAAAGTCAAGCCAAAACCTGATCCTCCATTAAATATTTGAACAAGATATTCCTGGTGCTATTCGCATCCCGATCCATCACCATCTCGCACGAATCACATTTGAACGTTTTTGATCCAACAAGTTATTTTTTATGAATCCACATCTTTGATGTATAGTCTTCGGTGCATTCAATGACATAACCAACAGGCCAGTTGATGATGGCACTCATCGATCAAATTATGGATTCGCTGTATGATTCGTAGCATCTTTTTTCTCAATCGAAATCTCTTTTCTTCCCAAAGCAAGATCCCACTCGATTAATTGTATTCTCTTGGTTGTCGATGATTCTCAAAGGAAGGGATACACCAACCTGTTCATTGTTATGTTTACTGTGTTGTTTATTTCTGGTGGTCTTTCTGATGTTATTATGGTTTTCAGAAACACATATTCTCCTTTCTTTCGATTCCAGTCTCTTGCTAGTATCGGTACTTCATTCTAAAATTGTTACCATGTAACTTTTTATTCACCCATGATAGTCTGACCATTGTTGGTAGTTCGTCTCATGCTGTGCAGAGAACATTTATTTGCGCAGCATGAAACGAACCATGAAACAAGCAATCCATGAGACGCACTAACCACAATGGTCAGACAATAGATATTTGCTCAGGGGAGGGACCGAATTTTTTTTGAAAGCGCCCTAAAATACTTATATTGTATTGTTTACGAACCGTGCGTAATTATTAAATATAAATAAATATATATTTATAAATATAAAGAAGATTTTATATATACAATATATACACTTATATGGATGATTGACCTGGCTGAAGAGTAACGTAACACCTAAAATTCATTGATCCATTGTGATCAAGACATTAAGGAAAATCCCAGTGATAATATTGACCCCACGTGTCAAATTCATCTAAAAAAAAATCGGCTAATTTATCCTAAACGTTAATTATTATATTATTACGTAATTACGTAACCGCATATTTTTAAAGAAAAGTCGTTATCTCTTCACTATTTTTTTCTATCAAAAAAAAAAAAAAAAAAGATAATGAGCATTATTTATCATTCATGCATTCATTGATCTAAAACATTTTGACAATAAGCATTATAAATAAATAAATATAATAAAAAAAAAAATTTTATTCTCGATTTAATACTAATGTAATAACGGATTTTACCTGTTAAACAAAATGTGTGAATCATGACCGATTTTAGGAGAAAAATAACTTTTTTTAAAGTACTCCGAAACGCCTCAAAAATCTATCATTCCTGTTTATAATATTAGTAACACAATATCACATGACGATCCCTATTGTATGATTACAAAAATAGAAATAGAACTAGAAAATCTTTGTACATTAAGGGTTCACATTTTTTCAGAATATTTTTAATTTCAAAGGTAAATATGTAAACGTAATTGTGACTCATGTAATAAACAAAAAGCTGCAAGATGAAGTAGAGACAATTGTGAGTAGATATGTAAATGTATGTGAAGTATGTAAGTATGTATGTGAAGTAGTAAGTATGTACGTAAAGTATGTACGTATTTACGTATTGTAACTGTACTTACTGTACGTAGGTTTGTAGGTAGAAAAAAGACATTCGGTAAGATCCATTAAATCATGTAAAATCAATGATTTAAAAAAATCGTGTAGATGGATTAACTTTGTTCCGCGGTTGAAAATTAAAAGATCCTGAGATCGGATTAACAATTTATTTATTTTATTTATTTACTTTATTTTACTTTCTTTTTTTGCTTTTGCTTATCATTATTACAGTATTAATAGACTGACAGTTAAGCGAGCCGGTATCGGTATGAGTTTAATAATTATCTAATATAAATCTAATATAAATCTTTATTATTATTTTAGAACTAAAGTAATACAATAAATAAAATTAAAATTAAAATTAAAATATTATGATCGAAATTTATTGATATTATCGTTATTGATTTTATTGATATTATTATTGATGCTATTAATGTTATTGATATTATTGATAGGGATTACAGGATTATTATGAAAAAAAAATATTGTTTGTTAGAAAACTCCTGAGTTTCAACGAATGAGACACATAATCAGGCTTAAAGATAAACAAAGTAAGTATGCGCATACATTTAACGATACCGTGTTTGTTATTTAAGATTTTCGAAGAATATTCATAAAATCAGATAATACGATTTGCTTATTATTGCATACAATGAGATTTGTCAGGTTAATAAAATACCTGACACTCTTAGTTTGGTATTTACGTTTGGAGCTATGTTTGGAACTATGTTTGAAACTATCGTTAGAACTATGGTTGGGGCAATTTGCATAATTCAATAATTATAACAATAAATATAACAATAAATATGACAATAAACCGGGATCCGTAAAATAGTTGGTAACTTTGATGATTATAAAAAATCTAATTAGAAAAATCTAATTAGAAATTAGAAAAAAAATTTTTTTTTTTTTTTTTTTTGAATTAACCAAAATAACACCTTACAGTATCTTGCTTGTGTTCTTTATCAGGTTTTTTCTCGTACTAAATATGATTAATAATAAAGCTTGACTATTGACTTATTGCAGAGGATTGCATACATTGTCACAATCAGAAAAACAAAAAGAAAAAATGGGTACGCATTCATTTAAATTGACATTTACGGAGGTTCAATAAAGCGGATAAATTTCATCTTGGAATCCATGCTCCGATTAACAATAAGATTCTAATACATTCTATACATTCAGTACATTCTACACATTCTATACATTCTATTATATACATTCTATATGTTCTATATGCGTTCCAAACATTCTATATTATTCTATACATTTCTACGTTTTTTAAAAAAGTAAATATAATAACGTACGTACTATACTGTAAATAAAATACAAGTATTTAATTCTATTGATATGTCGGATGTGTGCAGTATCGGTATTTGAGTACGTGAGTATACACACATACGTATGTGAGTATACACACATACGTATGTGAGTATACACACATACGTATGTGAGTATACACACATACCTATACACACATACCGATACATATAACACATACAACATATACACATATATATACTATTTACGTAACGAATTAAAAAAAACAATGAAAAAGTATTTTTATCAAATGAGTATCATAAACAATACAATAAGAGTATATTCTATGAAAGAGATCGTGCTTTATTTATTTTTATGTGAAATGGTCATTTGATCTAATAAATACCTAATTAAGAATTTCACTCAAAAATAAAGGTCGGAAGAATGACATAATACCCGGACCCCGTACCATTTTTTTGGTACGCTATTTATGTAAATACATATAAAATCTACATATTTGTACAAAGTACTTACACATATTACACATATTACGCATTTACGACGCATACTACATACTACTACGCATACTACGCATATTACGTACGCATATTACGCATACTAAAGCATATCACGCATATTACGCATATAAACATAACATTATTTTTACACACACAACACAATTCACAAATAATTCATAAATAATTCATAAATAATTTACATAACACTTATTATAATTACTTTTATTCATAATTACTGTATGTATACGTATCAATTTTTTAATATCATTAACATCATTATTAACCGGAGATACATTATTTCCCAAAATAAGTTTACAGAAGGTTAATCATAACTTTAAATGTATAAAAGTTTTTTTTATACAAAGTAAGCTATCAAAATAAGTAAATAAAATGTTATCGGACAAAGAATTCTCTGAACGAAAAAAAAACTGTCCGCATGACGCATGTTATTTTACGTTTGTTTAACATACTTTATACATTCAATATCATCATTTCTTAATTAATCATTTTTCATGTGCGTCATCGATACAAGTTTCGGGCCCCCCCCCCCAAAAAAAAAAAAAAAGGTAAAAAAATAATACTAAAGTAATTCAACTGTTAAGGGATCAAATAAGCGGGCTGTTTACGTTTCATCATGTTCATCATGAATTGGCGGCTGCCGAGGTTTCCCAAACAAAGTCACAAACAAGTTAATTTGTAATGAACAATGTTCTCGGTTACTAATTAAAAGTCTTTTTTACGCAACATTTTAAATTTAGGTTTTTACGTACCGCATATTTACATAAACTCCATAATTTACAAGATTGGATCCTAAATGAATAACATCATGGGTTAGTTCATTTTTCCATTCTTGGATCCATACAACTTCTTTTTAGTATTCTTATTCGATGTTCATTCATCGACCCATCTTTTTCTCCTGTTCTATTTTGATCTTTATTACAAATATGCTTATCAAATATAATCTACATTATTACATTATTTATGACAATAGTCCATGTGAGTATAATAATATTTTTAACAATATATCTTTTAAGTCTACACTTGATCTGGTATTATTCAACTTTAGGTACGCGGCGTATCTTTGGTCATCTTTGGTCATGCAATAAGTAATAATCATGCATGACCCGATAATCATTTTGTCTCAATTAGGTCGGAAAAATCCTTGTTTATTCCGAATCATTTTTAAAATAATCATTACCCGAAGTGTGAATCTGTGAATGTATTTTGATTTACTATATAATTACTATATAGATATAGATGTAAATATTGAAACTAAATAATCCAAATGTTTTAACTAAACTAAATGTTGTTTTAATAAATACTGTATATAATCGTTATATTTTATTATTATTTTATTATATTTTATACGTACGTATCATATATATCATATATACTACGTATATTATCATATATATACTGTATTTTGAATTAAAATTATTATTATTATTATTATTATTATTATTATTATTATTTATTGAACTAATCGTTATTGTAAAATGTTAAACTAAATTATATTTGAACTACTAGAATTGTTGCATTTAACAATCTCAAATGAAATAAAAAGACAAAGAAAAAAAAATTTCCCTATTCGCCGTTTTTATTTTTATTTTTATTTTCTATATATCATACCACCTTTTACTACTACTTATTATCACCTCACTGTCTATCCTTTTGCAAATTCCGCTTATATAATTATATCATTTAATTTTTATAAAAGGTGAGTTAAACGTCCCCTTCTCCTTTTTTTTCCCTTTGTATTTATAATAACTTTCTGACTGACTATCTATCTGTCTGTCTGCACTGTCTGTCTGTCTGTCTGTCTGTATCTGTCAAAAAAAAAAAAATTTTTTTGTGTAAAAAAAAAAAAAAGAAAAAAAAATTCTTTTTATATATATTTATAAAAAAAAATGTTTAAGATGTCGTACTACTGTTTCGAAACTGCAAAGAATCATCGACTTGTAAGTCCTTACTCTCAGTATGGTAGACCTCCTTATCAATTATCAAGATCCGAAATTGTTGAACGAATAATTGCTGAAACGATCGATGATGCTACTCTTACAAAAATAAAAAAACATACTACTCTTCCTTTACCTGAACTTATTACTCCAAGTGTAAATGTTCGAACTGTTAAAAATCCAAGACCTCAAAATAGTTTTGTAATTTATCGAAGAAATGTTCAAGCTGAAATAGCTAAAGAAAAAGGTGCTACAGCTGCTGGTAGATTGGATTATGTTTCTAAATTTGCTGCTACTAAATGGAAACAAGAATCTCAAGAAGTTAAAGAACTTTACGGTTTTCTCGCTATATGCGCAAAGAAAGTTCATGATTTCATGTATCCTGGTTATGTTTATCAACCTAAAAGACAAGCTACCACCAATGAACCTATGATAATGGTGCATGAACCTGGTATAAATGGTAGTTGTAAATTAAGACAACAAACTGTACCAACTCCTCCTGAAACTCCTTTATCATCTCCTCCGACGAGGTTATCAAATCAATATAATTCTCCTCCATTGTATCAACCTCAACAACCTTTACCACCACCTCCTCCTCCGCTTTCTTCTGCTGCTTCGATCGATCATTTTCAACCTTATGGTTCACCTTATGGTTCTTTTGGTGCTTTTCCTCCACTTCATCATTTATCTACTGTTCCCCCATCAACACTTCCTCCTCCTTCAACACTTGATATAAACATATCTTCAAATATCATGTCAAATTATGATCGAAGAATAAGTAAAGAAATTGACTTGGCTGTAAGATTGTAGATTTATCACTGTATCGTATCGTGTTGGGTTTCGGGATTTTTGGTATTTGTAAATTATTATTATTTTTTTATTTCAAAAATATTTATAGAAGAAATTTTTATCTCTTTGGTTGCTTTCAAGAGAACTTTTTTTTCTTTCTCTGTGCGTGCAAAAAAAACAAAAAAAAAAAAATAGGGTGGTATTATAAAAAAGAAAATCCTGCATTATCAATGTCATTGTAAATTATTTATCATATACATATTTTTTTTTATAAAAAAAAAAAAATGCGATAAGCAAAAAAAAAAAAAAAAAGACCTCTTCTTCCCCACGATTTTTTATTCTTTCATTTTGATCCTTTTGTTGTAAATTTATTTTTTAAACGAATGTTTATATCATCACTACATTAACTTACTACACATTAAATATCATTATGAAAAAAGAATAAAAAGAATTATTCTTCTTTTCATTTAAAAGATATCATATATATCGATTCATATATATCATTTTGATTACATTCATTATATTTTTTCAGCATTTTAACACAAATATTTTTATTACACGCATTCATTTTTTTTATATCGTACGCATCTTTTTTCTTCTATATATATATTTATATATATAACAAGCACGCATTCAATTTTTTTTTTTTTTTTTTTCAAAAAGAAAAAAAAACTATCTTGTTTATTTTTTGTATATGAAATTTTAAAAGACAATTATGATCAAAGAAACTCAAATAAAATATCATTTATAAATGTTAAAAAAAAGTTTTAAAAGTTTTTTTTTCAAGATAATTTTCAGAATTGGAATATGTCTTTGAAATGATGGTTTATCGTTCGTATCGTTATTGATAAAACTTATATAATCACATTCTTTAGAAATAAACCATATTCTTTAGTAATATACTTTAGTAATAAACTGTAACGAAAACGAATAAATGGAAAAATACCCCACATACTACGTACGTACGTACGTACCCTGATTTGTGTTCCTTCTACTTTTGGAAATTGAAAACTCATCAAAAAAAACTGATCACCAGAATTTTTACGGAACATGCAATGCATAAGCATAGGATGAACGCATTATTTTATCCGTGCGTCGATAAGTATTCGTTTCAGGTACTATATAAATATTCTCCTTCGATAAATAATAGATAAATAATAGATAAATAATAAGCATATCGTCATAATGATCGATTTTTATTTTAACGACGATTCTCTTATTTTCTTTAGGTGATGATTCTCTTTTACTTCTTTTAGTTGTTGATTTCTCTTATTAACGTTAAATTAGTCTTTTTTATTAACTTAAACGTTAATTATTCATTTTATTCGTTAATTATTTCATCTATTCCCCTAAACAGTTGATTCATTTTATTCACTTAACGTTAAAATGATGATTCAACTTACATTTAGGCGAAATAATTTTGCCTAAACTAATCAAAGGTAGCTGTTTTTGGCACATGAGACGCCAATCTAAAATAATTACATGAAACAACTTAATTTATCTAAATTACGTAAAATACGCCATATTAAAGTTAATAATATTATTCTTGGTTTATCGTTATCGTTACGTATTATTTAATGTTTATGTGAAAATCTTTCGGAATCATCCCGGAGATAATCTTTTATCTATAATCCAAAACTAGTAAAATAATAATCAAAAAAATATATATACTAAAGTATATAAAAAATGTTCGATCAAAAAAGTCTTATAACTTCGATTTTGTATAACCTTTTGTTTCGCGTGCGTTTAAAATTACTTTATATTAATTTATTAATTTATTTATCGGTATGTTTCAAATGAACTGATCCGATACCGTTATTGTTTATTTTTTTATTGTTTTTTTCTATACGTACTTTCTTGTACGTACGTGCTTAAACAATTCTTTTTTGTTTATCTTTTAAATGAGCCAATTAATTAATTAAAACAGTAATAACTTGAAAATCTCATTACTCTCCCTTCTCTAAAAAGAATTCCCTATTTACATATATCTTTTTTAATTTTAAAAATAATTCTGTATTTTATCTATTTTGCTTTTTTTTTTGTTTATCTTGTTTATCTTTTTTTAAAAAAAATCATTTACTTGTATGAATAAACTTGAATCTGCGTTGCAAAATTTGAAAAAACACCTGGAAATCTTTTTTCTTGGGGTCACTCAACATATTGTACAAAAAATATAATAAACTTATAATATACTTGTATATTTTATTAATTTTAAAATATATTTATTATAAATTGTATTAAAAAGTTTAATTATTGTTATATATACATCTTTAAAAAAGTAAGTTTATATGGTCATTATTAGTATAATTTATTATTTAGATTTATATATGGATTTCGCATAAACCTATAGCCGAAACCTTTGGAGTTGATAACTATGAAAACTCAAAGATTAAGCAGAATACTTTTTTATAGATTCTCAGTTAAAGCTATGTAAAAGTTACAAATTTTCTACTTAGAATTACAAAATATATTATTGCTCATGTAAATAATAATTGAGACCAGTAAAACCTTTTAATGAATTTATTAAAAAAAATTTTATTGAAGAAACTAATAAGAATTATATAAAACTCAAAAAAGAAATGACTTTTACTAAAACGCACTTATAGTGTTTTATAACCATCTCCAAAACTAGCTAATTAATCAGTACAAGATGTCCTAAGTAAAAATACTTTACACCTCTAAAAACCTTTCCCAAACCCTATCTCTAACCCTAAATACTAACACTAACATGAAAAAATTGTGTTATATTCAAACCTTAGAAAAATTTAAAAAATATAATAGACACATAGAAATTACTGTATATAATAATGATAAAAACTTAAAACTTGCAATAATATATAAAGAGAGGCTTGAATTATAACTTTGTTTAGAATTATATACTTGTTTTATTTTTCAATATGAATATACTGTATAATAATATTTTAATTTTTAAAAATATTATTGATAAAATTAATTTTCTAAAAAAATAGTTTTTTAGAAAATTTATATTATAAATATAAAAGAATTAGAATTTACACTTTAATAAATTAAAATATAATTTAGATTTCTTGATTATCATCATTATTAGTAACAAACCTTCTTTAATCTATCTATCTTCTGTATGTCCGTCTGTTCCACTGGCCAATCAAATATTTCTATCACGAAACATGACTTAGATCGATATTAAAAAACAAAATCAAATAACTCCGTGATAAAGGCTACTTAAATTGATATTTGCTACTGCACACAGTGTACGAAATCAATGTTCTCAATGTTATCTAGAACCAATAGTTCTCTATCTGAGAATATCTATAGTTCCGAAATTAAGCACCATTAAATTTTGTATAATATCCAAAAATAAGCATCCCCTAAGAATAATTGTATAGGATTTTTGTACTAAGTAACCCCGCTTCAGTGGCAGGATCATCAAAATTGAACTTTCAGAATTGCTCTTCAAAGTTCGGCGATATTCGCTTGTATGATCTGCAGATCATATAAGCTAATGTAAACGAATATCGCCAAACTTTGAAGAGCAATTCCGAAAGTTTTACTGGACCAATTTTTGATGATCCTGCCACTGTTAGAATCGTTCTGACAAGGAGAATAACTTTACTTAGAGCCGGAAGTAGGTTTACTTAGCACCAAAATCCTATATTATTAATTTTTTATATTTATATCCGAAAATAAGCACCTGCTATAACAAAAAAAAAGGGTACTTATTTTCGGAACTATAATTTTTCTATGTTGAGAATATTAAAAAATTTTTGTGAAAATGAAAACTTAAAAAATGTTCTCAGTGAGAACATAAATGAATTTCACACACTGACTGCACGTGGGTATACCGGAATAATGTTTTACAGAAATAAAACATACTATACCATACCAGAACAGTGTGTTTTACGGGAGTAAATCAATGAGGATTGAACGTTGTGATTTTTCATCAGTAAGAACTATCAAATCCAAGCTTTAGCTCTGGCTCGACAGACTCCCACATATGTGGTTTTTTTTTTAAAAAAAAAAAACTCAAAGTTTCATTCTAATAGTGAAATGCGAATGGTATGCATTTTTTGGTATAGCCGTGTAAAGCTATATTGGAATTCATATTAGAATTCATATTGTTATGGGGGCACAACAAAAGATACAGAAGGGTGTAATTTACAGACAACTTCATTTCATAGACAGCATATTTCACCCACAGCTCATTTAACATAACTTTAATTCTAAACCTAACCCTAACGACAATGATTAGAATTACTTTGTGAAATAAGCTGTCGATGAAATATACAGTCTACGAAATGAGTTTGTCTGTAAATTAATCGTCTTTAAAATAACTTGTCGGTGAATTGATCAGATAGTTAATTATGATGATAGCTACTGTATATATGAATATAAATAACTTATCAATGATAAGCTATAATTTTAGTATAATTTACCAGTATAATACATACATTCCTGGTTTTAATACAACCATATTGCGTAACCACTTCATTTGACAAATACAATCATCAGATTAGGTTAATTGATAAATGGTTATTCGCAGGCAATTAATGCAAATAAAAAAAGTGGTTAAATGAAATGTAAATAACTTATGCACTTTTTTTGCATAATCTTTAGTTGGTAAATATACTGTAGATTCGCTTTCTTTTTTGTTACATATAAGCATAATTTTTTTAGTCGGTAAGCGCAATAAAGTTTAAATCATTTAAGCGCGTTGTGCAGGCAATGCGAGATACGCTAGTTTACATTAAAAGTCGATCTAAATTATTCTTTAATTGGTGAAAATTAAAGAATCACTCGACCAATTAATTAACGAGATATTATCAAATATACGTATGAATATAAAAATATAATTTTACTATGCTACTATTATTTTTTTCTTACTATACTTATTTACCCAAATTCCGCAAATATTCTAATGTTTTTTTTTTTACCTTTTTATTAATTTATAAACTTCTATTATACACACTAATTAAAATATACAGTGTATTTAGTAAAAGTTTGAGATAACTTAGTTTCGGAAATTATTTTTCCAACCACCACGTAGAGGTGTATCTCTTTTGTTGGAAGGTATAATATAGGTAGGCTCGGTGCTGATTTAATCAAGGCCACCTATCAAATACAGGCTCAAAGTGTACACAGGTAAAGCAATAAACCTTTTTTTACAAGTATTTTTTCAAAAGTTTTTGGCGTGATATGCAACTTTTTCAAATATTTTCTATTATCTAAATTCTTTCCGTATGGTTTGAAGATATTTAAAAAGGTTGCATATCACATCAAGAATTTTTGAAAGAATACTTGCTGAAAGGGTTTAATGTTCTACCTGTGGTAGTACCTGTATCTTTCTTAATATAGTACCAAGTCTCCCGTACTATAACTCCATTTTCTCTTCTACACCTCCTGTAACGAAGCTTTTACTTAAAAACCTCTACGCCCAGGTTTTTTGACCACTTAAATCAAGGAAGGAATGTAACTGGCTTCTTATCGAGAACCAATGAACTTTGAAATAGAGGAGATGCAAAAAAGCTGGACGTCATGGAGAAGATCATTGAAGCGAAGAAGAAGCTAACTTAGCATGAAAATAAAAATTCAGTAAACACTCCAAATTTAAATTGTTTTGATTATCACGTACACCTGATCAATTTTTATTGGTGATCAACGTGTCAACAATGGAAATCCCGAAATCCAAAATCCCCATAATCCCGACTAAGACAGGATACCGACAAGTCAAGATACCGAAAAGTCAAGATCCCGACTAAGACAGGATCCCGACAGTTTACAGCTGTTTTCATAAATTATGGGACACCTAAAAATTTTCTCGTTTCCCGAAATCTCTTCGGTTTCGTCCTATGGATCATCTAACTCTTCGGAAAATATATCGCTATCTCCGGAATGAAGTTCCGAAGACAATGACGTAATTCCGAAGAGTTAGGTGACCTTTAGGACGAAACCGAAGAGGTTTCGGGAAACGAGAAAATTTTTAGGTGTCCCAGAATTTATGAAAACAGCTGTAAATCTCGAAAGTCAAAATCCCGACTAAGACAGAATTCCGGCGGTTTAAGATCCCGAATTGGTCAAGATCCCGAATTGTTAAAAATCCCGAATTTTCAAAATCCTGAAAGTCAAGATCCCGAAAGTTAAGATCCCGAAAGATCAAAGTCCCGAAGTCAAGATCCCGAAAGTCATGATCTCGAAAGATTAAAATCCAGAAAGTCAAAATCCCGAATGGTCAAATCCAGAATGGTCAAAATTCCGAAGGTCAAGATCCCGAATGGTCAAAATCAAGAATGGTCAAGATCCCGAAAGTCAAAGATCCCGAAAGTTGAGATCCCGAAAGTCAAGATCCTGAAGGTGAAATCCCGAAAGTCAAAATCCCGAAAGGTCAAATCCAGAATGGTCAAAACCCCGAAGGTCAAGATCCCGAATGGTCAAAACCAAGATCCCGAAAGTCAAGATCCTGAAGGTCAAGATCCTAACTAAGACATGATCCCTTGTCAAAATCAAGTAAAGATCACGAGGAATATTATATGGAAGATATCCAATAAAAAATTCTGATAAATTATTCAAAAGAATAATCAAGAAACGTGTCGGGCAAATGCGTGAGCTATGCGAAATAATTAATTTTTGAGTATCAAAAAAATATTAGGATAGAATTTAATGTAGGTAGTTCTATAGCAAATCAGTGTAATTTTTCTTTTTTTTAATTTTTACTGCTTATTGCGGTAAATGTATTAGTGTAAATTAAAATTTTGAATAATAAAATCTTCAAAATATGTGCTTACAGATCGATTTGTAAGGATAAAGATTGAAATATTGAATTTCATTCGAATAATCTGAGCACTACGTACCAATGTGGCTACTAATTTAGGGTACCGGTATACATATCGGCGGATTTTTGGAATTTACTATTGAAAATTCCAAAATTATTTAACAGTGAATAACTTTTGATCCACTGGTCCGTTTTCGACAAAACAATTACCAAAATGTTCGTCTCTGTGAGACGATTCTAATAGACACAAAATCGTCAAAATCCAATCACAGAACCCCGAGATCGATAGAGATTTGCGTCACTTCGGGTGTTTTAGGATTGGTTAAACCAATCCTAAAACACCCGAAGTGAAACAAATCATCAAATATATCGGGATCCTGTGATTGTATTTTGGCGATTTTGTGTCTATTAGAATCGTCTCACCGAGACGAACATTTTGGTGGTAATTGTTTTGTCGAAAACGGATCAGTGGATTAAAAGCTATTCGCGGTTAAATAATTTTGGAATTTTTAATAGTAAATTCCAAAAATCCGCCGATATGATTGTTTATTTAAAAATAATGGTCAACTTACCCGGGCATACTGCAAGTACCGGTATATTGTTTATTCATAATAACCTATACATCTTGCTTTAATAGAGTTCTCTATTAAATATTATTCTTTGTTCTTTTATTTAGTGTTAAATTATCAGGGCACAAAATATACTGTTTATTCATAAAATGACCTTTATATTTTATCGTCAATAGTGTTCTCTAATGAATATTATTACTTCTCTGCTCTTTCATTTACGCATTAAAAATAATGTACTGTACATTTTATACATTTTATCTTTAATAGATTTTCACTTTGTAACTCTTTTACTGATGTGTTAGACTATCAGCTTGTAAGTATATTTATTGGCTGCTTCGCATTCAATAACTATACTGTATTTGCGCGTAATAGCGGGCCGGGCGTTATTTTGAGCCATGGCCCGAATTAAGCTTAATTCGGGCCATGGCTCAAAATAACGCCCCGACCCGCTATTACGCGCAAATACGGTATATTATAAATTTTATCGTCAATATAAATCTCTATTAAATAACTTCTCTGTTCTTTTCATTTATGTGTTAAATTACCAGGGCGTAAGTATAGTTTATTCATAAAATAATGTACGTAAACATTTTATCATCAATAGCAATGTTGTCACTGGAAGACCGCTGGAAGCAAAATTAATAGTATCACTGGAATTTTTACTATTGCAAAATCTCACAGAAAAGCCAGAAATTCTCACTGGAAGCCAAAGTTAACAACACTGATCAATAGAATTTTCTATTAAATATTACTTTTCTGTTTTCTCACGTGTTAAATTACCGGCTTGTAAGTATATAGTTGATTCATAAATAATGTACATGTTTTATCGTTAATAGAATTCTCTATTAAATATTACTTCGTTCTTTCACTTACGTTTTAAATTACCAGGGAGTAAGTATAGTTTATAAATAATGTACACATTTTTATCATCAATATAAAAATCTTTAATAAATTTTATTTCTCTGTTCTTTACTTACATGTTAAATTACCAGGGTAAATATTTAGTTATTCATAAAATAATGTACATATTTTATCGTCAATACAGTAGAAATCTCTATTAAATATTACTTCCCTGTTCTTTTCAATAGCATATTAAATTACCAGTATATAAAGTATATAAGTATATAGTTTATTCATAAAATAATGTACACATTTTATCGTCAATAGTAAATCTCTATTAAATATTGCTTTTTGTTCTTTCGCTTACGTGTTAAAGTAAGTATATAGTTTCGTCAATAGAATCTCTATTAGATATTATTTCTCTGTTATTTTCACTTACGTTTTAAATTACCAGCTTGTAAGTATATAGTTGATTCATAAATAATGTACACACATTTTATTGTCAATAGAAATCTCTATTAAATATTACTTCTCTGTTTTCTAACGTACGTGTTAAATTACCTGGGCGTAAGTATATCAATATAGTTTATTCATAAAATAATGTACCGTATTACCGCGAAATAACGACCATGGGCGTTATTTCGAGGTTTGGCCCGAGTTAAGGCCGGAATCCATAATTTCACCCTGTGCGTTATTTCGCAATACGGTACACATTTTTTGTTATGTAATTTTACAAACTTTGTACAATTACAGACTATAATTTCCCAATACCATTGTGAAGGTATTAAAAGAATTAAAAACTTGAGTACTTTGTTAATCTTTTCAAGTATTACATCATGGTTAATTTGAATTTTTTTTTTTTTTTTTTGTTAAGTGTCTAGAGACTAGAGTTTATTGATTTTTTAGATGTACAGATCACAAGAACCATATTACAAATTGTATTTACAGTACTAGGTTTAATCTAACCAATCTATACCCAACATATTATAAAACCCTAGTATTTACATTTTATTTATTAGTAAGTTTTCAGCCCAAACCTTCTACTTACCTAAGATGGGCACTGGCTACAAATGTCTAAATTTGAAATTTAAAATTATAAGATTTCAATTCTTTCTTGAATTAAGTTATAGTTTTTAATTGTAATATTTGTTTTCTTTTATAAATCTCAATTAATTAATAAATTAAATATTGCCAAGCAAAACAAATAAGTACAAATATTATTATTTGTACTTAAAAATATATATTAGTTACCAGAAAATTTGTTTAAAATAGTATAGTTAATTTTTTGTATATTATTATTTCAAGCAGATAAAATAGCTCTGTGTTTTAAATATTTAATAGTAAGTATTTTATTTTGAATATTAGAATATGTTGTATTAATAAAAAAATTTATATTAGAATTAACTATTATTTATTTTGGAAATATAATAGTATTTCATCAACTCTCCCCGACAATCATTTGGACCAATTTTTCTGCTAAAGAAAACCAGTTTTGTTGGAGCATTGTCTATACTAAGGTGCAGTAGGATAACATAGAATATGGTTTTTGTAGAAGTCAACTATTTCTGCTATTGTGGGGACTCCTCTATATATTTAACATGCAAGCCGAAAGCGTCATTATACAAGATAACTGGCAAAAGGTGGCACTCTTGTACATGAAATTTTGGTGAAGTGAGAAACCTCCATTGACGAAGTTATCTATGGCAAAACAGTGGGAAACAACAAAACAAGCTTTTTCAACACTCTTGTTTGGAAATTTTGAAGAACCTACAACCGAAAACCTCTTTCCATATTCTTGCTTAGTTTGGATTTTTTTTAGGAAATTTTTGCTAAACAAAAAGTGGAAAAATCAGCATACTCTCTCCAAAAGATTTGCATTGTTTACCGATTCCAAATTGGGAACAGGAGTCACGAGGAATCACGGATTCAGCGGCCCAGGAATTCTAATTATGGCAGCAGGTAGCTTAAGATATGGGTTCTCGAACGGCGGCAGCACCTGGCTCAAGATACGAATTAGGACGGGCGATTAACAAATCAAACTGTGTCATGTGAAACAAGAACTAATGTTGACTGTTTGGAGATTTTTTATAATAATTCTTGCAGAGCTAACTCTACCCCAAAGATATTTACATCTAAATCTAGAGTAGAGCTAAATTTAAGAGTATTATATAATTTTTTAGCCGTGATATGGCTATATTATTTTGTTAGGATTTTTTCTTCTCTTTTTTTTTTCTTTTTTTAAATATGGTTTTCTTTTTTACTTTTTGATGTTTTTTTGGGTTTTTGTTAGTCACTTTCATTTTGTTTACTTTTTAAAACTTTTCTCTTTTATCTCGTGCCCTTTGAGAAGAAGGAAGAATTAGAAGGGAAAGAAAAGATCCTGACATGGTATACAACAACCTGTCATAACTCTTGGGGAGTAACCTTGTCGTTATGAAATTCGAAGCAAGTTTTGAATCCTGGGGGTGACTAATAGTTGTTATAGCTGATCACGTTGGGCTTAGGCTTGATGAGCTTTTATTAGATAAGAACATACAGTCTCATTGATGTATCACAGTGTCATGTAGCAGTTTCACTAAATTTGAATAAAAGCAGGATCACTTAAAAAAAAAAGATAAAGACATTTTCTCAAGCATCAATTACAATCAATATTTTATTTAATTAATCATGATACTTACGATCATAAATTAATCCATTGTGGAAGATACATGAGTAATATCATCGTCCATACTATCGGTCTTCAACATCATACTATCGGTTCTCAAAAATGGCCTAATTAAAAATATACTAATAGACGAAGTGTGAATATATGCTAATAGACAAAGTGGGAAGTAAACCAAGCATAATAATGCCATAATGGTTGAGCACTATTTCAATCATTAGCAAATCACATTGAGCGTGCTGCTTGAGAACACCGTAAATCAACTTTATAATTTAATATGTGCGAAAAACTTATTAATTTCTTGGATCGATATTGGTGGGATTAAAATAAAAATCAAATTATACTGTAGTTAGATGATTATAATTATATGTTATCTTTGTTAAGTTTAAAATTAAACTACTATCAGATTTTGATAATATTCGAACGCTTTGTGTTTATTCTTTTTAACACCCAATTTCTTTATATTAATGATGACCAACCATAATTATTCCATCATCACCATGACTGAAATATAACATGACTTGCTTTACTGTTACTAATTTAATCATTATTAATATAATAAATTACGTTGTAGATCTGCAGTTTGAAACGAAATGTGTTCTAAAAGTGTATTTCAGTATTTACGTCAATCGTTAGTACTTTCATGTTAGTAAAAAATATAGGACAATTTAGGAATTTTAGGACATCCAAAAACAAATCTTTTTATTTTAGGATAATCCGAAAACCAACTTTACGCTTTAAACTGTTATAATCAATTTTCGTATATCATCCAACCAAGCTGCTTACCAAATCCTCTTTTGCCAAATTCTTTAACATTAGATACCGTATAAGCGCGAAATAACGCCCACCTACGCGTTATTTCGAATGCACCCATGTGCGTTATTTCGAAATAAGAGTAGATTTTGTAAATTCAATACAGTCAACCTTCCATAACCAGTGTTGGCATTTTGACTATGTCCAATAAAAATTTTATTTGTACTTGGACATGGGCTATCCAAATAATGTCTATATCCATATCCTCTTTGCCGAATTTTTCGGACATTTATCCTAATTTTGGCCTCGACCTTTCTTATCTTTATTCTATCCGTTTAATTTGGACTAAGTGCTTATGCCCAATAGAAAATGTGGACAATATACCCATGTCCATATTTTGCCAACACTGAAACACCATGCTTTAAACGTGTTGTCTTTATTACAATGTATACTTATGCCGTATTTAGGTTACCATTTTTAATCATCGTCAAATATATCTATATTTTTTATATCAATTTCTAGTAATCTGAAGGGCATTAGTTAAATAAGTGTTTGTAATCATGAATCACTTTTTAATCCACCGATTAATAGATCATCTTTATACTTACTAAATTAAGGTGAACGACGGCATACAGCACTTACATGGCAACTAACAATTTATGCCGGCAGGCTTTATTTTCATGATAATCGAGTGGAGGTTTCAGAATGTCATATGATTATCCATACATTCATCATATATACTACTCTGGATCAACCATAAAAATGCCACAGCCACGTCTACAATCATAAAATAATGAAAAATGTAACAATAAACATAACGATAATAGTATTAAGGAGTATTGACAATCACATACAAAACAATGCCACTGTGGCATCCCGTAATTTTGATAGTCGCATTTATACAAAGTTTTTTTGGATTCTTAGACATGCTCAGAGCCATTTTCATTTTTATTAATATCAACTAGGATTTTAGTGACTTATCATATGGGGGTGCCAGTACAAATTGTTTTTAGTGAGTTTTTTTAAAATTTTAAATCAAAATATCTCAACAATTATTAAACCAAACTTGATAAAATTTTTTTATCTTAATTCTATAACTACATAGAATTAAAATAAAAAAATGTTTATTAAGTTTGATTTAATAGTTGTTGAGATATTTTTATTCAAAGTTTTAAGAAAATTTACTTAGAAACAATTTGCTTGGTTTCTACTGGCACCCCCATATACTGTATCAAAATGAAAAATGGTTCTGAAACGTTATAAAATATGTTAAAAGGGTCCAAAAACATATTTTTATTTGATAAATGCGACGATTCAGGAGTAGTATGAATTCAATTTTTTTGATGAAACACCTAATTGACTAACACATTGACTTACTAAATCGACAAAACAAAAGATCTTCGGAATAAATTTTTATAATGAATCATGAACTTTAAAGAGCTATACTATCAATACAACTGCTTTTGTGTTTTAAGTGAAAAATGATTTGTGTAAAAAGAAATTTTTGAAAATTTGTCGATTCCCCCTTTTTTGCAGCACTCAGTCCATATGTAAGTCAACCCTTTTCTAAAATAAAGATGTACTGTACTTACAGAGATGCTTATCAATATTTTTTTAATGAGTTTATATATGAGTGATGCCAAGGGAAAACCAGACTTCGATCATATAAAATTTATATGATTTTCCCTTGGCGTCACTCATACAATACATGTTAGTGAGATCTCAATACAGTCTTATTAAACTTCAACTTGATATAATAAAGTATACATAGTATTCTTTCGATATAAGCTATAATAAAGGTTTCTTTTCTTAACTCATGATTTCACTATTACAGGCATTACTTGCAACAATTTTGTTTACCCAACTACCGATTTAAAAATGATAAAATTGAAATAAATGAGACATGAAACCCAGTCATATGAATTTCATTAATTACAAATCATTCTCAACTAGAGGTGCAGACATTTAGAATTTTTGGAGGTAGCTACCCCAGCAAAAAATATCACGGCGATACGGTATATTTGCCATATAAGTAGAAGTGCTGCATGCGTATAAATGCCGTATACTGTATAAATGTTGTATGCTACTGTATGCCGTCATTCACCTTAATTTAGTGGGCATGATCTATTAATCGGTGGATTAAAAAAAGTGATTTATGTTTACAAACGCTCATTTACTACTAACTAATATCCTTCAGATTAACTTTCTATTCGGTCAGTGAGAAGTTTTTAATGATATAAAAAATATATATAATATTGACAATGATTAAAGTAACCTAAAATGCAAAAGTATACATTGTAATAAAGACAACACGTCTAAAGCATGGTGTTTGGCATGTGATCTCAATAAGTAAAAATGAGAATATTAATGATTACATTAGAGAATTTCAGCTTAGAACCCTGGGAATGCAATTAAACGGATTTCATTCAACAAATTACCATACAAGCGCTCGTGGGCATTATTTTGAAAATCGGATCCTTCAAAAATAACATATGTTCTCGAAATTAGCACTATGGGCATCCCGATAAATGATATACAGTCGACACTCCATATGTGCACTCTCTATAATTGCACTTTCCCTATAATGATAAATTGATCGGTCTAATGTAATTAATGTGACGGATTAAAATGATATACAGCCGACACTCCATATGTGCACTCTCTATAAGTGCACTTCACATACACTTTCCCTATAATGATAAGTGCACATAATTTGATCGGTCCAATGTAATTATTTAATATGTAGATTATACTCCACAAATTAATATTTAGAAAATCTACTCTTATTTCGAAATAATGCACAGGTGTGCAGGTAGTGTCACGGGCAAAAGGTGGATCTACAAAATTGGGCACAGTAAACTCGTGATTAAAGAAGTAAACGTCACCCTAATTGAGGCTAAATGTTTGTTCTAGCGGATAAGGCTTGTCGGCCGAATAAGATAAACAAACAAACGCGAAACTCAAACATCCGAAGAACAAGTACGCGTAGGAGGAAGAGGTTAAAAAAAAGAAGCATAAAGATATAATAACAAGTGGCTGCAATATGAAATATTGCAGTAAGCGAAGCAAAGCCTTTTTTTTTAACATAATATATTGTAATTTTTATCATAAGTCCCTCACAGGTCGAAAAAAGTAGATCAGAAAAATATCATAGAAATATCAGGTTCCGATTTTTGTTGATTTTTGGCGACTATCGTGACAACAACAGAGACATATCAGGTGCTGATAGAG
>CAJVPY010000353.1:0-28491 GCA_910591965.1 Dentiscutata erythropus | reverse complement strand
TCTTTATTAATTTGGCTGATCATTGCACATTTCAGGTTATGCATGTGTTACAAAAATATTTTATACCAGTATAATTACATGTGAAGTATATAACATGAAATGTAAGAAGAATGGCTCTGTTCAACTTTTTGATCATTTATATTGTATCATTATTATTGTACGTATATAGGTACATATATTCATAATTGATCTATGAATTAATGTCACAATACAGGAAGCCAGAATTATATCTTGACTATAATAATATAGGTCTGTAATTTATTTATTATCTGAATGCTGTTAAGTGAAAGCCTAAAATTTCATTTTTTGAAAATTTAATTCCAGGTTTAACTTTACTATACCAGGAACATAGTGTATAGTTAAATTCATTTTTAGCATTCATCTATAAAATCTTGTTAGATATGGCAATCTGGTAATTTTATGATCTATGTTTATATAAATTACATGGCTTGGGCTAGCAACTTTTTGGTCATAGTGCTTATGCATGTTATGCATCGTGTTTTATACCAGTATGATCATATGAAATAAGGGACCCATTCAACTTTTTTATCATTTACATTATAATTGTATATTTGTAATAGACCTATAAATTAATATTACAATATATTTGCAATCAAAATATGAATTAATAATCAATATATAAAAATACAGACACTACTGGAATTACATATTAACTATAACATTTATAGTTTCATGCATGATAATACAGTCATTCAATTATTATCTGAATGTCGCAAAGTGAAAGTCTAAAATTTTATCTTTTTAAAATTCAATTCTAGACTTTAGCTCATTTTAAAAAACACTTTACTAACAACATAGTACGAAGTACAAAGTGTATAGTTACAGGCAACTATCTGTGTACAAATTCTTGAATCATATTGGATGGCAATTCAAGTTGTTCATTGAACATCGTGTACATGCTTACATATACTAGTTTTGTTTAATGCCATATGAAAGCGATTTGTTTTTATAAAATTGTGGCTGTATATTTATTCTAAATTCTGGTATACCTGTTATACCTTACTACTTTTGGTAATCAATTCAAAGATTTAGATCTGCTTATGCATGATCCCCACTGTTGAACAGGTTTGTTTATTTAAAAAGATGTAATGTAGATACATATGTACGTATATTATTAAAATATTGAAACTGATATGGGTATGCTTCTAAAAATAACAGTCAAGTTTGAGTGTCTTAGCACTGGCCGGTAGTTTCCTACTGAGTGAAATAGTGATAGTGCAAAAATTTGGCAGCCCCGTAATTTTTATTGTAAGATCAGTGTGTAATATACAAATGCGAAGTAAAAAAAAAATAGAAATTACAAAAAACTCATAAATTTGCAAAAGAAATTGGTATTGTTATTATGTAAAAGTTTTCAGTACAAAAATTTAGAAATATTTTTTCTATTTTGTAATAATGCAAACATTAATATTTGGACGAAAATTTGGATATCATTGTTATTGAATTAGTCACGGGACTGCCAATTTTCACGCCATTACTATTTTACACTTTCCTGCTTGCATAACGCAAACTGGCTATTATAGCTTTTCTCATAAATTTTGAAACATCTGGTAAAAGATTGACCAAATGATTATTTGGCTAATTCAATAAGTTTTTGATTCGGCATTAATTTGTGATTGCAATAATGATATATTTTTTTTACAAATTATTCTGAAATGTCAACACATCCAAAATTAAGATTTCTCTTGTTCATTTTTGCCAACCAACAAATCTTGACAAAAAACATAAAAAGGGTTCTGAATATAAGATAAGCTTTTATAATAAATATATTACTTAAGAGACACTAATAAAAAAGTTTCGTTTCTATATTTATTGATTGTACTAAAGAAATTATAATTCAAATTATAATTTCAAATAATTAAGTTTTCAATATTTGTCAAAACTGCTCTGAAAATTATAACCAATAAAATCATAATAAAATCTAAATTAATTTTTAAATATAAACTAAAAAACAAATCAGATATTGAAATGGTTGATTTAAAGAGCCTTTAGCTTGTAAATATTTTAAAATGCCTAGCTTGTCTGAAGTAACTACTGTTGAACCTGAATACATATCCAACTTTGTCTAAAGTAATAGCAACTGAATCTAATATAATATCCAACTTATTGCAAGTGCAAAAATAAAATAGTGATATCGATATACATTTTCTGTCATTAGCAAGATATGCACATTATTATGCAATCATTCATAGCCAAAATCAAAAACTTATCAAATCGGCCAAACAATTATTCAGTTTAGATGTCCCAAAATTTATGAGAACAGCTGTAATATGAACATATAATGTGACATTGATATTTGGTAGCTATAATTATGAAAATGGTAAGTTCATTTATGTGATTAGTGTGCTATTAAAACCGAAATAAGGTATGCTCCCAGAAATTGCAATAATATTGCGCTGAGAGATAACTGTAAGTACTGTAAACTCCGGTCACGTATACCCCCATGCAGTGTACCTCTTGCCAGTTTGAAGCACCAGTTTGTGACTTATACCTGGGTATATAGGTACTATATGTATCACTATTTTGTACCATATCCATGTTATATGGTAATTCATAATTTACGTTCCTGGTTTCACATGACAGTGTCGCGCAGCTACCTTATTATATAGTATAAAAACTAAATAAGCCTTAATGTGCCAATGGCAATTTTTAGCAAGGCTCATCGAGCTGGCTCATTAGAAAGCACTAATTATAATTTCCTAATATTATTAATAATATTTTAAATATTTATATAAAAAGAATGGATAGGATATTTCTTTTCTTAGGTCATCTAAAGCTATGTACCTATGTAACTTTTTTTTGTATAAATTAACCAACAAGGATTGCAAAATTTTGTTTACACGGAAAAAATAAAATGCAAAAATATAAAAAATGGCAGTTTCAACCTGTTTGAAGTGTTAACAAAAAATGTCAAGAAGACAATTTTATCTATAAGTCTATTTTTTTTTCTAACCCCACTCTAATGCTAAACTATCTCTAATTCAGATTTTAATTAAAACTTCAAAAATCACGTGGGTACATGGCTTTGGCCATCCCCTTTCTTGAAATCGCAAGAAAATTTTGACTGTAGATCTTATGCACAAAAGATAACACACAAGCTACAAATTTGATCTAAATTCGGTACAATCTAGTTCGCACATGCATATGAATATCTCTAACGACTGCATAATGAATTCTCATTATTACATTCATTGTAAATAGTCGTTCTTACCTCATTCTTGGTGATCGGGTTATTCTAGCTAGGATATATGTAAAGGATCGCTTTATGTAACGGGAAGGAATAACTTATAAATAACTCTTCTATAACTTACTGTAAATCGCTTAAAAATTACATTCGTTTACAAATATTCAAACCCTTAATGATTGTGACCCAGTAGCTAAATTGGCAACGACCAGGCCACAACATCAGTCACAATAAGATTATCATAAATACGTATGATTAATCACGTGTAAAGATAATGCTGCAGCAGGGACGGTGAATACTTCCATTAAGAATAAAATGGAATAAAATGAAATTATTATAGCCAATCAAATCTGAAATTATTCAAAAATTGAATTTTGATTGGATACTTAAAATTTATTGATCATACCAAAATAAAATGTAATT
The DNA here is from genome assembly GCA_910591965.1 of Dentiscutata erythropus. NCBI lineage: Eukaryota > Fungi > Glomeromycota > Glomeromycetes > Diversisporales > Gigasporaceae > Dentiscutata > Dentiscutata erythropus. The sequence continues at coordinate 24,863 of CAJVPY010000353.1, read as the reverse complement.
TTATTACGGAAGTATTCACCGTCCCTGTGCTGCAGGTAGCTGTAAGTGACATGTGACAGGAAATTGATTTATACATTAAAAAAACTTAGACCATCTAGAGGTGTATGGATACTGCATACAGATACGCATACGTAAATAGTGCATTGTGAATAAATCGCTTTTATATGTTCACTAACCGTTTAACACTAAATTAAAGAACTGAATTGAATTGAATTTTAACCTAATGGGAGATTCAAAACTAATAACTTCATACATTGACATTGTTTTACCGACTGCATGGGATATTGAAGATAAACCACCATTTATTGACATAGATTCAAGTGGACTTAAAGTGAATTATACAGGTAAGATGAAAATGAAAATCTCACAGAAACACATTTAGTGAGTTTTAATCGTTAGTAGTTTACATCATCCTAACTTTTTAATTTATTAAAAACTTTAAAGATCCTGACGATTATAAAGCTGCTATAATTCGAGCAAATCATCCAATCCCTTCTCAATGTGAGATATTTTACTTTGAAATTAAAATTATAAATAAAGGAAAAAATGGGTAATATTATTAATAGTTATTTCATATCAAAATATCACCCTTGTTCTTGCAATCTTTTTTAATAATCTTTTATTTCTATTTCTTGATAGAATGATTGGAGTCGGATATTGTACAAAGTAAAACGATGAAAAAATAGACAATTCAAATTATATAAAAGATATGCTCATGCTTGGTAATAACAATTTTGTAATTTATTTTCATATTGTCACAGATTATTAATAACATCTATAAAATTCTTAGGGCAGGAATATAACGAAAATAAGGAAAATAAAGAAAATAAATCATGGAAGTGTGGTTACCATGGTGATGATGGATACTTTTTTTGCTCAGGAAATTATGTACCATATGGGGGTGAGTCAATAGAAAAAGAACAAATTTTTTCTAAATAAAAGTTTTGCAATTTTAAGCAATATCTCAACAATTATTAAACCAAATTTATTTAAAAAGTTTTATATTAATTCTATATAGTTATAGAATTAAACAAAAAAACTTTTAGATATTTTAATTTAATTTAAAAAAATTACTAAAAAATGATTTTCCCTTTTCTACTTAAGATTTATCAGATTCCCCTGGATATACTACTGGTGATATAGTTGGATGCTATCTAAATGTTAGAAATAGGATAGTATTTTATACTAAAAATGGAATCAACTTGGGTAACCCGACATTTTAGAGATTGAGGTTTATATTTTTTAAAGCAAATTTAAATTATAAATATTTTAAGGAGTTGCGTGCAATCTACATAACGATTTCAGAGGCATTCTATATCCTTGTGTTGGATTTAGATCGCAAGGCGGATCTGTAGAAGTAAACTTCGGCAACGAAAGATTTAAATATTACGGTAAATTTATTCAAAAGGTTTAATCGTTCTTGACTTGTTTAGAATTTAAATTTCAATATATTTCAATTTATAGCAATAACTAATGAAGATATTAGTGAAAACATCAGTAAAGAATCAAATAATGCATTAAAATTAGAATATCATAAAAAGGTTTATTTTATTATAGGTGGATATGAAAATATGCTTGCTAATTTAACCTATGAGTTAACAAAATCACTAGAAAAAGATCCAAGCAATGTATTTGAATTAAGCTACCGAGGAAAAATATATTTTATCATGGGCAAATATGATAAAGCATTTGAAGATTTAACTAGATTGCTAGAAATTGAACCAGCTAATACATTAAGATATCGAGGAGAAATTAATTATATGATGAAAAGATATTCTGAGTCAATCGCCGACTTGAAAAAATTATTAGAAGTTAAGCCAAATGACGTATGGGCAGAGAAGGCTTATGAATTAGCTAAAATGTTGTAAGTACAATATGTATTTGGAAATTTTAGCAGCTTAAAAAAGTTTAAAAGTAAATAATAATTTGATCACCACATATGTCACTACAGTTCGTAAGTAAAGTAACCGAACGTTTACAACAAATCACAATAAGCCATTACAAAACCAATATAACCATATTTAAATCACTTATGCAACCACAATAGTCTGTGAGTACTACAATAACCGAACTTTTTACAGCAAATCACTTTACAAATCACGATAAGTACATTACAAACCAACATAACCATATCTAAATCATTCATGCAACCACAATAGTCTGTAAGTACAGTAGCCAAACTTTTTACAGCAAATCACCTTACAAATCACGATAAGTCCATTACAAAACCAACATATCTCTATCTAAATAACTTATACAACCATAATAGTCGGTAAGTAACTTTTTAAAGTAATCACTTTACAAATCACGATAAGTCCATTAAAAACTAACAAAATTACTTATGCAACCACAATAGTCAGTAAGTACAGTAATCGAACTTTTTACAGCAAATCACTTTATAAATCATGATAAGTCCATTACGAAACTAACATAGCCTATCTAATCACTTATGCAACCACAGCTCGTAAGTACAGTAACCGAACTTTTTACGGAAAATCATATTACAAATCACGATAGGTCCATTACAAAACTAACATAACCCTATCTAAATTACTTATGCAACCACAGCTCGTAAGTACAGTAACCGAACTTTTTACAGAAATCACTTTACAAAATCATGATAAGTCCATTACAAAATTGACATAACCCTGTCTAAATAACTTATGCAACCACAAAAGTTAGTAAGTACAGTAAACCATTTTACAAATCACGATAAGTCCATTACAAAACTAACATAACCCTATCTAAATTACTTATGTAACCACAATAGTCTGTAAGTACAGTAACCGAACTTTTTACAGAATATCACTTTACAAATCACGATAAGTCACTACAAAATTAACATAACTCTATCAAATCACTTATGAAACTACAGCGAGTAAGTACAATAATTTCAATAATTTCAGTAAATCATTTTATAAATCACGATAAGTCCATTACAAAACCAACACAACTCTATCTAAATCACCTATGTAACCACAGATCGTAAGTACAGTAACCGAACTTTTTACAGCAAATCACCCGATAAATCCATTAAAAACTAACATAGCCTTATCTAAATCACCTATGCAACCACAATAGTCGGTAAGTGCAGTACCGAGCTTTTTACAGCAAATTATTTTACAAATCACGATAAGTCCATTACACAACTCACTTATGCAACCACAGCAAGTAAGTACAAGAATCGAGCTTTTTATAGCAAATCACTTTACAAATCACGATAGGTCCATTACAGAACTAACGTAACCCTATCTAAATCACTTATGCAACCACAATAGTCGGTGAGTACAGTAGCCGGACTTTTTACAGCAAATCACTTTACAAATCACGGAAAGTACATTATAAAACTGACATAACCCTATCTAAATCACTTATGCAACCACAATAGTTAGTAAGTACAGTAAATCACTTTACAAAACACGATAAGCCCATTGCAAAATTACATAACCTATCTAAAAAATCACTTATGCAACCACAATAGTCTGTAAGCACAGTAATCGAACTTTTTACAGCAAATCACTTTACAAATCACGATAAGTCCATTACAAAAATAACCTACTAAATCACTTATGCAACCACAATAGTCAGTAAGTACAGTAACCGAACTTTTTACAGCAAATAATTTTTACAAAACACAATAAGTTCATTACAAAAACAACATATCTCTATCTAAATAACTTATGCAACCATAAGCCTGTAAGTATAATAACCGAACCTTTTACAGCAAATCACTTTACGATAAGTTCATTATAACTAAATCGCTTATGCAACCACAGATCGTAAGTACAGTAATCGAACTTTTTACAGCAAATCACTATAAATCATATCTAAATCACTTATGCAACCACAATAGACGGTAAGTACAGCAACCGCAGCAAATCACTTTACAAATCACAATAAGTCTATTACAAACCTAACCATAACCATATCTAAATCACTTGTGCAACCACAATACTGTAGTCTGTAAGTACAATAACTGAACTTTTTTACAGCAAATTACTTTATTAATCACGATAAGTCCATCACAAAACCAACATAACCCTACTAAATAAATTATACAACCACAATAGTCTGTAAGTACAGCAACCAAACTTTTTACAGCAAATCACTTTACGAATTACTATAGGACCATTACAAAACTAACACAGCCCTATCTAAATCACTTATGCAATCACAATAGTCTGTAAGTACAATAACCGAACTTTTTACAGTAACAAATCACGATAAGTTCGTTACAAAGCTATATCTGATCACTTATACGACCACAGATCGTAAGTACAGTAACTGAACTTTTTACAGCAAATCACTTTACAAATCACGATAAGTCCATTACAAAACTGACATATCCCTATATGCAACCACAATAGTCGGTAAGTATAGTAATCGAACTTTTTACAGCGAATCACGATAAGTCCATTACAAAACTACTAAATTACCTATGCAATCGTAGTGAGTAAGTACAATCACTTTACAAATCACGATAAGTCTATTATAAAACTAACAAAACACTATCTAAATCACTTATGCAACCACAGCGAGTAAGTACAGTAACCGAACTTTTTACAGAAAATCACTTTATAAATCACGATAAATCCATTACAAAACTAACATAACTCTGCCCAAATCACCACAGCTCGTAAGTACAGAACCGAACTTTTACAGCAAATCGCTTTACAAATCACGATAAGTCCATTATAAAACTAACATAACCCTATCTAAATCACTTGTGCAACCACAGATCGTAAGTACAGTAGTCGAACTTTTTACGGCAAATCACTATACAAATCATGCTAATTCTTATGTAATAATTAATTGTTAACTCTTGATAGACGGTATTTATATTCATTAAATTTTGGCTCTTGAATATAATTATAATTATACTTTTCAACATTCTATTAAGAATTTCGTAACTGGACAAGTGATAATCATGACATTGATCAACTAATCCGACAAACACAACTTTATGCAAAGCAATTTAGAGACATTATTGAATGGGTACCCTTTAGCAAATTTACTAATATGAAGTATCTTGCTAAAGGAGGCTTTGCCACTGTTTTTAAGGCAGTATGGATTGACGGATATATCAAAGGATTCGATTGGAAGAAGAATGAATGGAAGAGAAGTTCGCAAATAAATGTTTGTTTAAAAAGTCTTGATAATTCTAAAGATATAAAACGAGAATTTTTAGAAGAAGTACGTACATACATACATACATACGAATCTTAATTTATGATAACTAAAGTATGTAATCTTATTTATCTTATTTTAGGTTGAAAATCAACACAAATATGGGGGCGAGTCGGCAATTATGATTTATGGAATTACTAAGAGCCCAAAAGATGGTAACTACATGATGGTTATGCAGTATGCAAAGCAGGGAAGTCTCCGAAAATTATTAGATAGTAATTATGATGAATTAAATTGGACTTGTAAAATAGTTAACTTATATTATATAGCTGATGGACTTCATGCAATTCGCAAAGCAAAATTAGTGCATAAAGATTTTCATTCTGGAAATATAGTTAATCAGAATATGTTTAGTTCTTACGTTACTGATTTTGGTTTATGTAAGCCAGTGACGCAAGACACAAATTCTGATGAAATTTACGGAGTACTTCCTTATATTGATCCAGTTGTATTATATAAAGGAGGGAAAGAATATACTGAAAAGTCAGATATTTATTCTTTTGGAATAATTATGTCAGAAGTTTTTACTGGATATCCTCCATATCATGATGTTGCACATGACAATAAACTAGCAATCCAAATTTGTTATGGCCTTAGACCAGAAATTAAATGCGAAGTTCCTAAACTACTTTTGGATCTGATGAATAGATACTTAGACGCAGAACCTCAAATCCGACCAACCGCTGAAGAATTAGCTACTATACTGTTTCATTTTTATAAAAATTCGGAAAGTAAAGAAACTGAATTATATAAACAAATTAAAGAGATTAAATACTCAGGTAAAAATTCCTCAATATATGATCAAGTAATGTCAGCACGATTCAGCTATCGAACACATCCACAAGCTATTTACACAAGTCGGCTTTTGAATCTTTCAAATCTTCCTGAGCCAGGTAATAATATTTGTTTACCAGTATATTTTTTTAAAAAAATTTGAAATTTATTAATTATAAAATTTTGAATTAATGAATATACGTAGTAAATGCAAGTAGTGGTATTTTCTTAGGAAGTCGGCCAATTAATCAAATTGAAATTCCTTATATTGAGTAATTGAAAGATTCATTACTCATTTTATATTGGTATTAGTTTAATAAATCGTGTCTTAAGCAAAATTTATATAAAATACATAATTTTTATCAGTCGTACAGTCATTACCCGTATAAACGCGAAATAACGCACAGGGATATTTTGGCCTAAATTAAGCTTAATTTGGCCATTATTCAAAATAACCCCTGGGCATTATTTCGCGCTTATACGGTATATTTTTCTATAAGCTATTATATTTTATATTTATTTTTTACACATGCTAGTGTTACCATTTATCCATTTGTCTATTAGATATCCGAAATCTAATAGATAATTCGGTAAAATTTATTAATAGATGGTTATAACTTGATAAATTATTCGGATTACAAGTTCTAAAGTAATCAACAATATAAATCATTTGGGTTGTTGCCTAGCAAATCGGGGCTTAGAGAGGTTTTAACCAAAATCAAGATTTTTAGTGGGTTATATTCCTAAGTATGTGCTTTACTCATGGTAAAAATTTTGATACATATTAGCATATTATAATTTAGTACAATCTTGTACGCAGTTTTTTTATTTAATCCAGGGTTATATTCTAAATTTAGATCAGCAGTTAGTACTGCAATTTTTTACATGTTGCGATTGGCTAACTGAACTTTAAAATCTATGACGTAAGTGTTTGCACAATACATAGGTTATCAATATTCTAATTTTATTACAATACAAAATTTTGCATCAAGATGATTAATCGTTGATATTTACAAATAAAAAATTTGCTTCTAAGCCCCGATTTGCTAGGCAACAACCCATTTGCAATTGCAATTACAAATTCTAAGGTAATCAACAATATAAATTAATTCTTTTCAGCTATATTTGAAATGAATCCAAATTATCATTATCATTAAAATGAAAATGCAAAAAAAAAAAATTCTTATGGATATAGACATTCTAATTTGACGTGAGTTTCGTTTCGTAGTATTAAATGCAAAAATAGAAAACATGTTATAGAAAAAATAAATGATTTAATGATAATGCAATGTTGTTAGCTATAAAATTACATATTTCTTTATTATTGAAATTTATATTGCTTACAATTTTTAAAATTCTATTTCTACTTAAGTTGTTGAGATTCAAATCCACTTAAAATGTTTCCGAATGGATTCAGAACCCACAAAATTCCGAATCCACCTACGACATATATACCAAAGTTTAAAGTTTTTTTAATAGGAAGGTGTGTGTAATAAGAGGCTATACGATGTATTCAAGTTCTAGGATAGATACATAGTTGTACGTATAAAAGATAGGGATTTTATTAATAATGAAAGTAAAATTAGTTAACAAATTATCTAATTTAATAAAGACATGCTTTAGCTTACTCTGTAAAGACACTTCAAAACTTACAAAATTAAAAAGTTTAATTACGACATAATGCTGTATTTGTTTGTCATAGTTATGGCGAGCTGTAATACGATTGTGTAATGCGTTATTCTGTTATGATGAGATGACAATGTCTGTTTGCCATATTATATAATTAGAGGAGTTACAATATCATCATATAATGAAGTCTGTTTGCCATATTATATAATTAGAGGAGTTACAATATAATCATATAATGAAAATTGCATGGAATCTAATTGAAACTTGCGCAAAAATTATAAATGTTTATAAATGTCACCAAATGAAACCAAGGATCTCTTTAAAATTATGCCATCTGTATATTCACCTTTTGAATATTCCATGGTATTACATAAATGTGTGATTTAGATCCAATATTTGATTTACAATTAAATTTAAAATAATAAATATTAATAAATGAATAGTAACTAATCTGTCTCTTTCATAAACTTCTCGCAGCTAGTCTTGATCCATGAACAATTTAAGCGTAGCATAATTCGATTTAATATATTATCATCTGTACTTGATCGGAAACCCTCTCTTCTATTTTTTCCCCTGAATTCAATTTATTAAATGAAATCTGTTCTATTAATAAATTGTCGCTAGATAATAATGATTTTAAAGTATCAAAATTAATTACTTTTGAAATTTATTATTTTCGCTCTGTGCAGCTTTTTTTTCTGATTAGATAAATTTTCAGCCGATTTTATATACCACTGTATATACATAAATTACTTTTTCATCCTGATAACTCGATACGAAATTATTGCCACTTTCAACTGATTTTAAATAACATTCAAATGCTTTTCTTTGTTTTTGCTGTACTTTTGCCATTTTAATATATTGCGCTATTCAGAATCCGTAATGGAAAAGTGACGTAATAATATAGTCATACTACAAAATTTGTCAATCCTTAAATTTAGATCGATATAAAAGTTTTATCTAAAGTAGGAGTAGCATCTGAAGCAGCACTTCCTTAAATTCATAACGCTAATGAATGTACTTCTCGGTGAAAGGAATCGAATTTGATTACTTGCCACAAGATATTTATTTTAATTCGTCATGATACAATCTTTAACACATTATTTCAGACAAGATATCCCGTAATTCAGTGAATGGATTAATCAATTTTTGACTCATTGATTCCTCTTGATGTGAGGAATCTGACTGCTGATTCACGAGATAATATCAATTCATCAAAATAGATGGTGAATTCTACTGACTACTATGATTACTATGATTGACTACTATGATTACTATGATTAGAGAACACTTGCTGTCGATAAAACCCATTTCACTCAACCTAAGAACTTAAAATATTGTACCACTATTTGATATGTAATAGTCTAATTTATTCTAGATTTGAGCATAGAGTTTTATGAAAAAAAAATTAACAAATAATTTCTTCAAAATATCTCTAACTACTTTGTATAATTAATTGTTTGTAATTATTTTCATAAAAAAATACAAGATATAAAGCGGGATTTTTTTTATTTCGAACTATAAACTGCTAGCAAAATAATAACTTTAAAACTATAAAGAAGAAATTTGAATATGTATTTAAAGAATTTGAAATACTTCATATTCTTCAATTGAAAACCATCCATCTTCAATTCTAATAGGTTTTTCATATGCATTATGAACACAATAACCATCTTCAAAACCATCTTCAGTACCATTTAATATAGCAAGATCGCATTTACACGAAATACTACCAAAACATGGACCCAACTACTAATTGCGATTTCGGATTTTTCTATACGGCTCAAAATAGTATCGTTAATCGTGCCATTTTTCAATGAAAAAATAAAGCTTTCATCACAACTCTTATCAATAGGACAAGGTCCTTTTCTTGAGGGTTTATCCCATGCAATGGGATTATACCCACCAAGAATTTCGTCGGTGTCTTTAACCTTTACAATTATGACAAGGTTTGCTTTCTTATCACATAAATTCCAAAATTTCTTAGCAGTAAATCCATCTCTACTAGCACGAAAAAGTAACTTAAATTCATATGGATTATTTTCTACAGAATATGTCTCAGCTTTTTTATCAACCCATGAAGCAATTTCAGCAGTATGTGCATCATTAATAATAGTTGAAAATGCCTCAGTTGATCTAGGTGGGAGAATCGTTGATGATATTGGCCGATCTGGAGTCATGAATCTTTTTAATAAATCATCCCAAAGATTTTTATCTAATATTTGTTGATATGGTTTTACATTATCAAAAATGTCGTTCCCAGCCATTTGAAAATAACGAATGAGGGGTAAACAATTTCTTAAAGTAGTTTTCATTGCTAAAATGTTTTCTTGAGACCAATTTTCAGGATCAGATGGTATATCATTTAGAGCGATTCCCCATTTGATGATATGATTCCAGATTTCAACTTCTTTCATTTGTAAGTCATCACGACTAATAATTGAGACTAAAGCATCTTCTTGAAGTGAAATAATGTTTTCAGAATTTAAACCTCTATTTGGGTGTTTAACTAAAATATCATTACACCAATTTTGTAAAACTTGAAGTTTTTTATATTGGAAACATTTTTGATATACTTGAGTAAAATGTAAACGAAGCCAACGAGTATTCGTTTCAATCAAATAGGCTCCAAGTTGATTTTATAATTCTTCAAGAAGGAATTCGTGAACAGCAATCATGAGATCAAAAATAAATGATGCATTTTGATTTTCCAACAAAATCACTCCACCGTAAATATATCTTAATTGACAATAATATTTAATTTTAAAAAATTGGTTATTACATATCAGATATATATATATAATATATTATCTAAAATATATTTATGAAGTAAAAAATTACGGCTTACTTTATAATAATTTCAAATTGTTCGACAGAAAAATAATTAATATCAATTGTTTTAATATTATTTTCATCTTTAAGGATATTAGCCAATTCTTCACGAAAGTATAAAGATCTCTGTTTCAAAATGACTGAATGTGCCTGGAACTTTTTGGTGTTTGGAGAATTTCCAACGTTAATAATTACATTAAATTCCTCTTTATCATCAAGAAGTTCAAGGTAATCAATTGAATGTTTTGTGATCATTTTGTATAAATTTTTTATAGATGAGAATGAGAGAATGAGAGTTGTTTACGTATTTTGCACTTTTTTTTACCAAATATGAAAATTATTGCGTATTATTGTTACACAAATTTTTAATCGATGTCACATTTTAGGGGGACCGGTGCGTTTATATGTTTTTGATTATTTAATTAAGATTTAGTTGGAGCAGTTCTTATAGGTAAAATTGTCTTCCCGACATTTTTTATCAGTGCTTCAAGACAGGTTTAGACACTCGTTTCTTGTATTTGAGGCGTTTTTCACTTTCTTTCTTTGTTTTTGTCTCGTCGGATTTAATAAAAGTTTATAATTTGATTGGCTTTGGTCACGTGAACGCACTTGTCCCACATTAGGGTCGCCTCAACTAATTAAATCAAAACATCGTTAATTTCGGATTTTTTTTATAGGCCGTATATTTATTATATAATTTTTTTTAACTTGAAGCTCTCAACTAGCTCTATATAGTAATAAAGCTATCTTTAAATAATTTTTTTAAAAAAAATTTTGTGAAAATTAATTAATTATTTAATATTTAATGAATAGGATTTTACTATTTGTACTAGTAGTATATTTATCAAAAACTCTAAAAAATTTAAAAAATTATCTATAAAATTTATTAATAATTTTAATTATCAAACTTTTTTTAAATAGTATACTACATGTAGTATATCAAAATTTATAAAAAAATTTTTTTCTTAAAAATTTGGATCTTCTTTAGTATAGCAGAGCAATATAAAAATATTATAAGTTATAAACTCTAATTTAAACTATAACTCTTACTCTAACTCTAACTATTTATAATTAGTTTAAATAATTATTTTTATATATTATACTCTTATAATAATTCTATATATTAAAGATTAACCAATTTTATAAATAATAATTTAATTATATAAATAATTTTAAAACCTTGTTATATTTAAAAAATCTTATTAGTTATAATATAAAAAAAAATTTATAATATAAGCTTTGTATAACAAAATTGCAAATTATTACTATTTATAATAATTTATATAAATTAGACTAAGTTTAAAAATTTTTTATTATGAGTTTTTTTTAATTTTTAACAAAATTGTTAAAAATTAATTTTAATTTTAATTATAAAATATTTTTAAACCAGATTTAAATTATAAAATTTAAAAAAATTATATTTGATTTTTAGGTTTTTTAGATATCTCTGATCAGAGATATATTATAAAATCTCGAAATAGCAAACATGAGTATTATTTCAAATTTTGGTCTGAATTAAGCTTAATTTGGGCCAAAATTTAAAATAATATTCATGCTCACTATTTTGAGATTTTATGGTATAACTTATATATCTCTGGTTTATTAACTAATTCAAAATTTAAAATAATATTCATGCTCACTATTTTGAGATTTTATAGTATAACTTATATATCTCTGGTTTATTAACTAATTAAAATATAAAGAGATCATATAATTTATATTCTGGACTAACAGATGTGATTACTGACTTGTTGGATCTATTTATATGACCCAAAGCACCAGTTTTATATTAACTCAGATCTGTTTGTAACCCAAAGCACCAGTCTCATATACACTTAATAAAAAATTTTTTATAAAAATTTTTTTTAAAAGAATCATATTTTATTACAAAGAAAAATCAAATAATATACAGAATCAACTCCTATATATGTACAGAACTATTTTACATTTTTATTTAACTCTTCTTATTAATTATTTTAACCAAAAGTAGAGCAAAAAAAAATTTCAAAATAGAGTAAAACTATACTAAGACAACAAGCAAAGTAGCTCTAAACAAAAAGATATAGCTAACAAAATTAGGTATAATTATTTAGCAAAGATTTTTTCTTCACAAAACAAGTCTGCCACTAAAGAAAAAAAAATAAAATTTTTGACAAAATTTTTAGAAAAATTTTGAAAAATTGGGGAATTTGTTAGATCTAGTATTGCAGATCATCTAACAACAAAACAAATACAAGTGTAAAAAATTAAACACATAACCAAAATAGGAAGTAAACAAACATTAAACTAAATAGTCTAGAAAAGTCAAAAAGTAAACAAACACAGGACCTCAAGTATCTAGGATATAGATCATATATAAACTTTTCAGCAAAACCTTTGTAAATTTGAGGAGCAAAAACACATATTTGTAAAAATCTCAGCAACCAGTAGTCCAATTTGGATGAAACTTTTTTTAAATGAAAGCTCTCAATGAGGCACTTTGTTTTAAAAAAAGTTCATTCAATTCTAATTACTGAATCTAGAGATATTTAAGAAAAAGTAAAATTTTAGTTTTTAGCAAAATAGACCAAATTAGCCAAAATCCAAATATGATCTATATTAAAGATGTTCGGGGTTCTACAAACATGACACTATAGAAATATTCTAGAAAAGTCAAAATGAAATTACTTTAACCTTTACAAACAAGTAGATAGCAAAACTATAAAAATAGACTCGATTAAAGATTTAGCAACAGCATTACAAAAAAGAATACAAGAAATTTATATTGAACAAAGAAGAATTATGCTTAAAGCAGATATAAACATAACAAAATATCTTGGTTTCAAGGATCCAGAATTCATCGCAACAATTTATAGCACAATAGATTGTTATTGCTAGTTACAAATACAAAAAAACCAAGACAAAATACTATTGACAAAAGAGTTTGTATTTTTGAAGAAGTAACATAAGTATCAACATATACAAAATTAGAAAAAGTAGCGCAAATTCTTAACAATTAAACTATCTCTACTAGTGATGCTACCGAAATTGATTTTCAAAAAAAGCCTATTTCATCTTCATTAGAGCAAATTAAAATTTTTTATAAGAAAGAGCAAATAAAATTTATATATTTATACTCCTTATAATTTCATCTATTCAAAAAAAGTGTCAAAACATTTTGTCTTTTAATTAAAATAGATCAAAAACAATTTCGTCTTCAAATTTTAATTTCAGATTTTTGAATCTGAAATAATTTCGTCAGCATGTATAATCTTTATAGTAATGGTTATCAATCCAGTAGAGAATAAAATTCCACAAAAGGTCAAAAATCTAAAGAGAAAAAGAAAAAAAAGTGACAATTTAGGAAAACTAGAAGTTAAAAAAGAAGAAGAAGAAATAGTTAGAATCAAACTAGCAGAAATGAATTTGAATCAGAGTGAAATAGATATATTAAAAGAAGATATTACAGTAAATGCAGAGAAAAAAGTAGCTTTGTTGTATATAAAATGTGGCCAAACAGACCATGGTATACAAATAGTTAGTAAATAGATTTTTTTGTTTAAAAAAAAAAGTTACTAAAAGTAAATAAAAAAGAAATAGAAAAAAAAATTTATAAAGAAGATATTCATAGCTCTATGTAGGTACTAAAAGGTGATCTAGCAAGTAACAAACTAGTATTAAATGAGATAGAAAAAATTTATAAAAAAAAAAAGAATTAGAAATGCATTTTACTATTTGGGACTTACTCTTTTCAACAAATGCTGCATGAATTAATAGATATTTAAAATATTATGCCGTGTTAGAGGTACTTGAATAGCATAACTTGGAAAAGTTTAAAGCTATATATATAAAAATCACATATATAAATGAAGAGAAAAACAATTGCTATGCAAGGCATAAGCACTACTATTCAAGAAAAGAAAAACAAGCAAACTTATAATTGGGCAATTTGATGCAGAAGAATTAGAATATAGAAAAGAATTTAAACTAATTTTAAAACAAGTCCCATACTCAGTATATGAAGTAGCTCTACTTAGACAACTTAAGAGAGTCAAAGTGAAAATGATTTGCATTCTCAGAAATAGTAATAGCAATCAAAGAAGCACTGCTTTTGTATATTTTGCAGTATTAGAAAACTTACAAACAGCTAAAGCATTGACCCCATATTATTTTGATAATAGAATGAAATAGGATTGCAAAAAGTAGTATAAAGCATATAGAAAGATATATAACAAGGAAAATCAAACTAGGGTAGATTTAGAGAGAGTAGTATAAATAGCTACAAATCTTGCTCAATGCAACAAAAAAGATACAGCAACCAAAAGTTTAAATCAAAAAAACCAAGAGATGCCTCTAATAATTTTAAATATAGCTATAGAAATAGTAGTAGCTTTAGGTCATATAGTAATATTAAAAAACCACTTAGAAGAACAGAAAATAGCAGACTAAGCAAATAGGAATACTTAAGAATAAAGAAGAATTAGGCAAGAGAAAGAAAAAACCAGAACAGAAGAGGCAGAAGTTGAAAAAATCTTGGTTGAAATGCAAGAAAAATTTAAAACAATAGAGCATCTGTTAGCAATATGCTCCTAGAATTTGCCCTAGTTGAATTAAAGAATTTGGGCAAAGCAAACACCTTACTAATACTTTATATATACCCAATACAATAGAAACAAGTAAGGAGGGAGTAAGAAATAATATTAACAGATTAAAACTAAA
This sequence comes from Dentiscutata erythropus, assembly GCA_910591965.1. Taxonomy (NCBI): domain Eukaryota; kingdom Fungi; phylum Glomeromycota; class Glomeromycetes; order Diversisporales; family Gigasporaceae; genus Dentiscutata; species Dentiscutata erythropus. The sequence continues at coordinate 9,743 of CAJVPY010000353.1, read as the reverse complement.
TTAACAAAAGTTACTAATACTAGCAGAGTGGTGCTTAAAAAAAAATTTAGATACCTTAAACCGTATAGTTAAGCAGACAAATTTGTCTGCTAAAATTTTATAAATTTATGTCTGATCTACTTTTATTAAAAATAAAAATATTTAAATAAACTTTTTTTAAATAATAATTATAATTATATACTATCTAAAAGTTATTTTTATCTCTTTAATATTTATAAAAAAATTTGAAGTTATATATAAAAGAAAACTTTATAATTTTTTTAAAAAAATTTAATTTTAAAAAAAATTTCTTTTTTTTTAATTTTACTTATTATAATAAAAATTTAAAATTTAACCTCTATTACCTTAATAAAAAGTTGTAGAGAATTTAAAATTGAATAAGTTTTATTATTATATTTTTTATAAATTATTAAGCAAAATTTAAACTTTACTTAGTAGTAACTAAACATTTTTCTTTAAAAACATATAAAAATTTAAGAGACTTTTTAAAATTTTAATAGTAAAATTAAAAAATAGGTTTATTAAAAATGTAATATCTTTGTCAGGATTAAATATAAAACAATAAAATTTAAATACATTATTTATAAAACAGATATCTTTAATTTTTACTAAATAAATAGAGGAGTAAAGCTTAAATAAAATTTGAGAAAACTTTAAAAAACTTGTTAAAAATAATTTAAGCAAACAAATTTGCCTGCTTTACAGTTTAAGGGATAATAGATATTACAGAAACTAATATAGGTAAAAAGGAAAGAAAGTGGATAAACACAAATCAACAGGGTTATATTAGTTTTTAGTTATCTAAAGATATAAACAAAAATAAAGAATCTGAAGTTGGAATGCTAGTTAATAAAAAGTGGTTAAAGCATATAGGTAGAGTAGTGAAACATAGCCTGTATATAATTAGAATAGAGTTTTTTTTTAAAAAAGTAGTATTTCAAGTATAGGTTTTGTATATACTACTCACAGATAAGAAATTAATAAAGATACTCAACAAACTTTAATAAGAGAAATATGTAACAACAAGATCAACATGTATACTTGTGTAATAGAAGGCTTTAATACATTAGGTATTACAAACATAGACACAAACAACAGCAGTCATAAAAATCAAGGGCTAGGCAAAACTTTAATAGAGTGGCTTAGAAATAGAAATTTTATAAATTCATTCTGTCATATAAATCCTCACAAAAAAGAATATACCTGGCAAAAAGACAATATAGCCTCAAGAATAGATTATATATAGTTAGAAGAAAGTTTTTCAAAATCTTATTATGAAGGCTGATATTATTGATATAAATATTTTAACAATAAGCGATTACAAGCTTGTATGAGCAGAAATAGAAACAAATACAATATTGCAGTATTGTAAATTTCGAAGAAGGAAAAAAAGCAAATCAACAAGAAGAGTTTTCTTATACTACAAAGCAATAGAGAAAGATTAGGAGTTCTATAGCAAGTGTGTAGATACCTTGCTAAGAAACAAAAATATTTCAATTATCGAAAAAATTGTTCAGAACAGGGAACTAGAGCTTAATAAAGAGTGGTAAATCATAAGTAGTGCAATATTGAAGGCAGCAATAAAGTATATTCTGTGAATTAAAATTAAAAAAACTGAGTTACAGGCCAAAATCTCAGTTCCAAAGTAAAGTATATACAAAGAAATCAAGTTTTTATTTTAGCTGCAAAAGAAAAGCCACATATACAATAATAAAGAAATTAGCCTTGATGACCAAAAAAGGTTCAATATACAGATTAAAAATCTAAATCAATTGTACTAGACACAAATTTCATGAATACCAAAACTCTGAAGCCAGGTAGAAGTAGATGATCTAAAAAATTAGTAAAAAATTTTAAGAAAAAAGACAGAAGAAGAAGAACAGAAAAGAAAGGAAAAAGAAATCAAGAACAGCATTTAAATATGATGAAAAATAATAAAAAAAAGATGCTACAAAGTCTCTTAAATAGATTTTACAACAAAGTAACTGTAGACAGGGTTCTGCTAGAAGAAAATTCTTATTACCAGAATCAAGAGCTCATTAGTGATAAAAATAAAGTAAAGAAGCAAGTAGTTTTATACTTTTACAAAAATTTGATGAAATAAGTCAAAAATAGCAAAAAGAATATAAGCCAAAAGAAGATGTAAATTCAATCTAATATAAAAATATAATGAACCCAATAAATAAGGAGAATTGGTCTTTTGCTTTCTGAAAGATGCAAAATAAAATGGCACCTAGCTTATCATATATTGGTTATATTTTACTCAAAAAATTATCCTCAGAATTAATAAAAAGAGTAATAAAATTTATAAATTTAATTTTGAAGTATAGTAAAATTCCAGACAAGTAAAAGTTAGAACAATTATATTTATTACCAAAAGAAAGCTTCTGGGAGTATAACTTAAGTAATACAAGACCTATAGCTTTATTAAAAACATGTAGAAAAGTCCTAACAAGAGTAATACAGATAAGGTTAGATAAAGTTATAAGAGAAAACAATATACTGAAAAGTGCAAATTTTACAGATCTTTTTAGAAAAAGTACAGTAGCTCTAATACATATAATGAACAATATAATAGAAGAGGTGGTTGAAGAAAAGAAAGAATTGTAGATCATGTATCAAGATATAAAAAAAGCTTTTGACTCAATAAGCATAGTAGTATTAAGAAAAGTATTAAAAAGATTAATTTCTGCCAAAGCTAGCAAATTTTATTATATATCTATATAAAAATAGAAAATTAAGTATTATAACAAAATATAACAACACAGACTTTCTGAAGGGTTTTACTTAGAAATCTTAAAAGCCATTTTCCCAAAAAGATATAATTCTGACTAAATTAGCTAGTATTATAACTAATGCTAACCAACTTTGTTGATATTATATCTTTTTCAAAAATTTGTCTTTTGGAATTTTAAAGTAAAACCTTTTTAGAGGCAGAAGATGGAATAGATCAGAGTGAGGCCTTGTTACTCTTGGTTTGAAAAATTTTTTATGATCTGTTGTTATATAGAATACAGAGGCCAAGCTTGGATATAAAATGCAAGACAATATATTAGATATCAACAAAAGATTTGAGAGTAAAAAACTGTATATAGATATAACAAACAAACTCTCTCTGACGATCACTTGGACCAATTTTTTTGCTAAAGAAAAACAGTTTTGTTGGAGCGTTGCCTGTACTAAGGTGCAGTATGATAATATAGAATACAGTTTTTGTAGAGGTCAACCGTTTCTGCTATTGCAGGGACTCCTCTATATATTCAACATGCAAGCCGAAAGCGTCATTATACAAGATAACTGGCAAAAGGTGGCGCCCTTGTACATAAAATTTTGGTGGAGTGAGAAACCTCTGTTGACGAAGTTATCTATAGCAAAACAGTGAGAAACAACAAAACAAGCTTTTTCAACACTCTCGTTTGGAAATTTTGAAGAACCTGCAACCAAAAACTCTCTTTCCATATTCTCATTTAGTTTGGATTTTTTTAGAGAATTTTTGCTAAACAAAAAGTGGAAAAATCGGCATACCCCTCCAAAAGATCTGCATTGCTTACTGATTCCAAATTGGGAACAGGAGTCATAAGGAATCACAGATTCAGTGGCCTGGGAACTCTAATTACAGCAGCAGGTGGATTGAGATATAGGTCCTTGAACGGCGGCAGCACCTGGCTCGAGATACAAATTAGGATGGGCGATTAACGAATCAAACTGTGTTGTGTAGAACAAGGACTAATGTTGACCGTTTGGAGATTTTTTATAATAATTCTTGCAGGGCTAACTCTACCCCGAAGATATTTATATATAATACAGACTAAATCTAGAGTAGAGCTAAATTTAAGAGTATTATAGCCGTGATATAGCTATATCATTTTGTTAGGGTTTTTTTCTTCTCTTTTGTTTTTTCTTTTTCAAAATATGTTTTTCTTTTTTCCTTTTTGGTGTTTTTTTTGGGTTTTTTGTTGGTCGTTTTTATTTTGTTTACTTTTTAAAACTTCACCCTTTTATCTTATGCCCTTTGAGAAGAAGGAAGAATTAGAAGGGAAAGAAAAGATCCTGACATGGTATACAACAACTTGTTATAACTCTTAGGGGTAACCTCATTGTTACGAAATTTGAAGCAAGTTTTGAATCCCGGGGGTGACTAATAGTTGTTATAGCTGGTCACGTTGGGCTTAGGCTTGGTAAGCTTTTATTAGATAAGAACATATAGTCTCATTGATGTATCACAGTGTTATATAGCAGTTCACTAAATTTAAATAAAAGCAGGATTGCTTAAAAAAAAAAAAATAAAAAACTGTATATAGGAGTAATAAATTTTTATTTATTTTAATTCTATATAATTTCAAAAAAAATTTTTAGCAAATTTGATTAATTAGTTGTTGAGATATTTTAATTTAAAAATTAAAAAAATTTCACTAAAAACGATTTGTCCCTTTTCTATTGACTCCACCCATATGCAGATAACACAATATGGGTAACTCATGACCAAAAAAGTATGCAAGAAACAATTAATATATTAAATGAGTTCTATGAACTAAATGATATTGAAATAACTCCAAACAAGACAGATTGGTAGTAGTAAAGCCAAAAGCTAAAAGAACTGTTGATGATTTGTTTGTGTGGGCTGAAAACCCAAAAACAAAAATTTTGGCTAAGAGTTTAAAGAAGATAACATGTTTTCTAGGGGTTTGGATTAGTCAAGAACCAGCAAAGATCAGATATACACAGGACAAAAAAGGAAGTAAGCAAGATAACAGGCTTACTTAAACATAAGTAAATATTACTTAATCAAATAGTATATATAAACAATATAGTTCTCATATTTATGCTTAAATATAAATTTATGCTTTTATGTTTAACTAAAGCTCAATGTGATAAGATATATCAACTCATAGTCTGCTTTACAAAATAGAAAATGTTGATACCATCCACAGTAGCAAATACAATAACAAACATCCAGAAATAGTAAACTTTAAAAGCTTGTAGAATAGATATATAGAACATCACATTTTAGAGCTATTGGTAAGACTAAACACAGTTAGATTTCTTGAAAAATTAACTATAATAAAATTAAAACAAGGATAGTTAAAGACAGGTTCAACTAGTTGTATTTTAATGAATCATAAACTGTTAAAAAGTAGAAAACTAAATTTGAGAAAATTGAATGTATAGATTTTACAACAAGCAAAATTTCTAGGCATTGTAATGGAGAAAAACAACTTTATGAGAAGTTAAAATCAAAATTTGTCTTAATATACAAATGATCTTGAAATTGCAAAAATCTTAGAAAAAAGCAGATTATATACAAAAAATCAAATACAAGCAAAATAGGAATAGCTCTAACATTACAGCTTTTGACAGAAGATAGTAATACAATATATATTTGGAAACAAGTAAAATTGGTATATAATTTAGATCTAAGAGAGAAAAAAGCAAAATGGTTTGACAAATTAGAAAAAAAAATTGAAGACTCAATAACAAGAGAAGTAAAATCAAAGTATAAACTTGAGACAAATAATTTAAATACACCTAAATTAGTTTTAAAGAAAGTTAAAGAAAATAGAAGAAAGAAAGAATAAGGTTTGTAGAGAATAAAGATTTTGGTATATCAAAATTGGGAGAATCAAAGAAAAAAAAAAGAATATACAGAGATAGAAAACTTTATAGAGAAAGAAATCTGCAACAAGAGATTGAGCTAAAAATTTTAGAGTGTGTTAAAAGCATGATATCTATTGTAGTAAATGTAAAAAACTAAATAATATATCAAATTTAATACAAAAAACAGAAAGTGGCTTACAAATAATTTTTAGCATGCAATCTTTAGAAAAAGTAGTTAAAAAAGTACGAAGAAAATAAGAGTAATTGTATATGAGTTACAAAAAGTTATGAAAAAAGAATCTTTGGTTGTAGATTGTACAAGATAGGAAATAGTTTTAATAAATAGAATAGTTGAAAATATTTTACTTAGCTATAATTTAATAGAGATTTTAAATTAGAATAAAATATTAGATAGCTTAGTTTTTTATATAGATGGCTTATTTGGGTTCTCAGAGAGCAGAGCAAAAATGGAAATGAGATGTAGTTTAGTGCAAGTTACAGAAAAAGACTATATCATACACCAAGTAGTATGTGAAATTGAAAAGTAGTTTTTTCAATAAGAGCAGAACTAAAGCAATTCTGGTAGCACTTTTAGTAACACCTAAAGAAAAAGAAGTTGAGATAAGAACAGATAGTAATGCAGCAATCTTTGCAATCAAAAAGGGGCTTGAAGCAAATAAAGCAAGACAATAGTTTAAAATTAAAAATAGTGGTCTGATAGTAACGATAGTAGAAATAGCTAAAACAAAACAATTAGCTTTCCATTTTACAAAAGTTAAGAGTTACTCAGAAGATATTTTCAATGACTTGGCAGATCTTAAAGCCAAGAAAGGTGCATTTGCTATAGAATTCTTAATGCCTACAATACTGAATACAAAAAAATTTAAGCTAAAATACAAATAAAAAAACAAAGTTGTAAAAAAGCTAATGCACTCTTTTGTTAAAATAGTAGATAAAGTTATAAATATAGTGGAATAGACTTTGTACATAATAGTCAAAACACAATACACCAAAAAAAAAAGACAATACAGTACTAGTCAATATTCTATAAACTTTTAGAAAGCAGAACAAAGTAGCAAAATCACACATACAAATCAAATTCAATGCAGCTCTTTGAAGTAAAGTGTATAAACAATGTTCTACTAGTTTTAGAGAAGTTTAATAGAAGAAAACCAGATATATACAAAAAACTGATAAATATATTATATACAAGAAGAGAACAGAAAATATATAATATTTAATAAGCTATGAAGTATCCTTAAATTTAATACAAGATATAGAAGAACAAGAAGTCAGACTGATTCTAAAAGAAATAAAAAACATACAAGACTTGTATGAAAAAAAAGAAATTTTGGTTATAATGGAAAAAAAAAGCACTGCTGAAGAGCTTTGTAGAAGAGAAAAATAAATAAGAGGTCTAATTACAAAAGTGAAATTTGACTGAGCTTCATGTCCAATAAACAAGCAAGGTACTTCATAGTAAGACTCTGAAAAAGATAAATTAAAAAAATCTATGAAGAGATATGGATCGCAAGATACAAATTAGTACAAAAATAGAAGAAGAAGAATGGTATAATGTGAAAAGAAAAGAGAAGAAGAAGAATGGTATAATGTGAAAAGAAAAGAGAAGATCTAGTGCAGTTACCAAGGGAAAAAGAAGAAGACTAATAAAAAAAAGAAAAAAAAAGCAAGTGAAAAGAAGGATCTAAGCAACAAGCTTTATAAAAGAAAAGGAAGAAAAATAAAACCAAAGCAAAATAGAAAATAGTTTTAGAATTAACCAAAAGTAAAGTTTTGAGTTGGATAAAAGGTGGGCAATGGACAAAATAGTGGAAAAGTTAATTAGTAGTTTTGACAAGCTATAAGAACTATCTGAAGAGATATTAATGAATCTATTTGCAGGATAAGTTAGTATAGAGATAAATCTTACTATAGCAGATCATATATAGGTATTCTCTGAACAACCGGGTGAGCCAATACTTGCAATTTAGATATCAGGAGGAATAGCTTTCTGAAAATTTAATATTTCAAAATATAATATTATTAAGCCTAATAAAGTAAGAGCAAGACTGCTGAATTAAAAAAAAATATATACAGAACCAACTTCCACATAATATACAAAACCAATTTCCCACAATGTCTCTATATAATGCATAAAACTAACTCTTGTGTAATATACAAAACAAACTCTGCATAAAACATAAAACCAACTCCTGTGTAATATATAAAACCAATGCCAAAAAAGACAAAATTCAAGACAGACAAAATTTGCAATATCAGGAATGAATAAATAAAGTACAATACCAAAATAAATACCCAAAGAAAACTAAATAAAATCAAAAAAACAAAAGCATAAATTCAATGAAAATTACCTGAAAACCAAATAAAACCAAAAGAACAAATATTACAAACTTCAACAACAAAATTATACAGACTCTAATTTAGACTTAACTACACACTTAGAAGAAAAGAAAAAGTAGTAGTTAGTGAAACTTAAGCAATGAATTTATACCAACTCCAAAACAAAAAACCAACTACATACTAGAAGAAAAAAAGAAGTGTGCAAATGCAAATCAAAAAAAATAAAAGCACCAATTTTAACAAACTACATACCTAGTAGCAATTGCAATTCAAATAAAGCTGAAAAGGTAAAAACCACAATCCAACAATGAATTTACACCAACTTCAACAATAAGAATTCAATTATACCAAACCTCAATGACAAAGATTTAACTATATACTTGGAAGAAAGAAAAAGTGGTAGGTAGTGAAACTCAAGCAATGAATTTATACCAATTCAAAAATGAAAAACCAACTACATATTAGAAGAAAAAAGAAGTGTGCAAATGCAAACTGAAAAATGAAAGTACAAATTTCAACGAACTATATATTTAGTAGTAATTGCAACCCAAATGAAGCTAAAAAGGTAAAAGCCACAATCCAACAATAAATTTTACACTGTCTTCAATAACAAGGATTCAATTACACCAACTCAAATGACAAGAATTCAATTACACTAACTCCAACAACAAGGATTCAATTACACCAACTCTAATAATAAAAACTCAACTACACACTTAGAAGAAAGAAAAAGCAATAGTTAGTAAAACTCAAGCAATAAATTTATACCAACTCCAAATAAAAAACCAACTGCATACTGGAAGAAAAAATGAAGTGTGCAAATGCAAACTAAAAAACAAAAACACAAATTTCAATAAACTACATATCTAGTAGCAATTGCAACCCAAATGAAGCTGAAAAGACAAAAGCCACAATCTAACAATGAAGTTTACACTGACTCCAATAATGAGAATTCAATTATACTGACTTCAATGATAAAAATTCAACTACACACTTAGAAGAATGAAAAAGTGGTAGTTAGTAAAACTCAAGCAATGAATTTATATCAACTCAAAAATAAAAAACCATGAAAGAAAAAAAGAAGTATACAAATACAACCCAAAAAAACAAAAGTACAAAGTTCAATGAACTACATACCTAGTAGCAATTGCAACTCAAATGAAACCAAAAAGGTGAAAGCTACAATTCAACAATAAATTTTAGACAAAAGACAAATCAATAGACACAATAGACAGTCTAATGGTCTAATGGTGTCCAATCAAGTCATCAGACAATAGACAAATAGATATATAATTTAAAGCAAACTGATTGGCTAATTTAGATTTTATAAACTGGCTAATATAGTAGATAAGACAAATAGACATTAGAGCAATAGACACCAATAGGCAATAGACAATTAGACTATGTCTATTCACAACTCTGATATAGATATTGTAAGCTTGCATATGAATATTTCTAGTTGAATACAGAAATATGTTACTTCAAAGCAACTTCACTGACAAATAATTGAAAAAAAATTTATAATGCACATCAGTTTTCAAAAACTTGCATATCTTCTATAAGTTAGGTTCTTAAGCGCTTTCAAAGGCACCAATGTATTGAAATACATATTCGATAAACAATCAAAAAATGAAAATTCAGTAACTCTCACCGATGATCACTCATACCGAAATTTTTGGAAAGAATCCAACTCGAAAAACAAGAAACCTAATATACAATACACTTGGTAAAATGAATGAAACCATAAGCCAGCACCTACCGTTTAGAGGTAGTTCTCATACGCTACC